>PVHP010040729.1:0-15737 GCA_004024765.1 Zapus hudsonius | reverse complement strand
CCCGCCCACTCTGTGTCCCCGCCCACTCCTGATCCCCGCACAGTAGGTCTCACTGCCCTCACCCCCTCCCCAGTACCGAGTGCCACCACCTCCCCCTTCTCTCCAGCTCCCAGGGTTCCTCGAGTACCAGCTTTTCCATTTCTTCTGCATTTATGACCTGATCAGGGCGCAGTCACCTCTGCGCATTTCCCAAGACTTCCCAGTCTCCCACCCCGCTGCCTGGCGGTGGGGACACAGCCTGCAGCCAGCACCTGCCTGCTGGCGACCCAAACCACACAAAGGGAGACAGTACAAGCGAACTCTTTTATTATTGAGATTTAAGTCTTCTTTCCCCTTTCGAGGACTTGCCTCCCATGTGAAAGGGAGAGCTGACAGCAAATCAGTCTGTCTGGAGCCTTTGTGGTCCACGGGTTTCCCCTAGTCATTTGAAGTAACTGCAATTTTTCTTCAGCCTTCGGGAGAGAACCAGCTGTCAATGGGACCAAAAGGAGAAAACAGAACTGTTTGAAACACTTCCATAATCGATCTTGAACTCGAATTTCATGGGAAGTTTGGCTGGACAGTATGAAGGAACAGGAGTGTTCACCTGGGAGTCTCTGACAGGTAGTTTGTGAAGTTTTTAGGAAACAGAACTTCCTCCTATTCCCACTCTTGAAAAGAGTGCGCTTTTATAAGTAATTCTGTGCACACAGTTCACTATGGTTCCTGTGTTACCCTAAAGTGCTCAAGACAGGGTCGCAAAGCCCTGTCTCTGCAACCACAGAGCTGGTGTGTCCGGCAGGCTAGTGATGAGTCCTGCCCCACATGCCTGCCTTCTGCCTGGTGCTTCCCCTCTCCATCTCGCAAATTCTCCCTTTACCTACGGCCCATTCCACAGCCCAGCCCTTAGCTGCCAGAATAGAGAAATAGCCTTTGAGATAGGAGGGTTACTTCAGTTCTGGGGTAGAGGCCTCCAGTTCCACTGTCCAGCAAACCCAGCCTGGTTCTAGCCAGCCTTCACGCAGTTCTTTTTTTTTTAATGGAACAGCCTAGAAAAATCTGGAAACAAAATGGGATTCATTTGAATTATGAAATTCAGTACGATAGTCAACTTTCCAGTGGCAAAATGCCTGAGGAAATCAGCCTACAAGAGGGAAGATTTGCTTGGTCTCACTTTCAGAGGCTGTGCTCCTTGCTTGCTTAGTGCTTTGGCCTGGTGACCAGGCAGAGCATTGAGGCAGGGATCCTATGGAGGAGCGAAGCTGCTTATGTACCTCACAGCTAGGAAGCAGAGGGAGGGAGGGGTGAAGGAGGAAGGAGTGAAGGACCAGTAAGAAAGAGTTAGGGTCTCAATATCTTTTTTAAGGCACACTCCCAGCGACTTCCTTTCTCGAGGCCTGTATTTAGTTACTTTTCTCATCTTTGTGACCAAATCCCTAACAAAACAACTTATATATGAAAGATTTATTTGGGATGATGTTTTCAGAGAGTGGGGCAGGTGGAGCAGAGTAGTTCAGCTAGTGAAGGGTCAGCAGGCACAGAAGGAATGCTGCTGTTGGCCAGGGTAGGTCTTAACTTCTCTGTTAATCAGCTCTGGAAACACCCTTAGATACACCTGGAGTGCACCTCCCTAATCTCCTACCTGGTTTAAGATCCAGTGACGTTAACAATGAAATTAATCACTATGAATCCTGACCTCCTCTAGGTGCCACCGTCTCCCAACAGTGACATTAACTGCCTTCAACACTGGAGCCTTTGGGGGACATTTAAGATCCACACCGTACAGTGCACAGGGATGTGGGTGAGGTACAACAGCTAGAGGTGTGTCCTGCACCTCTAGTTCAGCTCTCAGCATCCATGGGGTGTTTGGGATTCCCCCCCCAAACTCTATAATAACCTTATACAAAGCACCAAAATAATTTGGAGAGCTGTGTTTTTCCCTGTCAATTTAGGACTGGCCACGTCTGGCCAAGAAAAAGGAGGTGGAGGAGGCAGGCCAGGAGTGACTTGCCAGACAATTTGACAAATAAGGCCATGCCTACAACTGAAGCAGACAGGAAACTGCAATTAGCATGGAAATGAACATCTTTTCATAAAGGAAAATGGTCCTAAAATTTGTTCTCCATTGTCTGTCCCATCTCCTGGCTCCCACCCAGACCGCCCAGAGACAGCCCCTTGGCTCAGAGTGCTGTGAACACACTTAGTCAAGACCAGGGGAAGTGGGGGGGGTCAGTTTCCATCTTCACCTGCTCTGGCACAGAGGTTAAGAAACCCTTTGGAGGCTGGGGGCAGGCCTTGAGGAGGAAGACTTGCTCCTCTTCGACATCTACATGGACTTGGGCAGAGTTTATTGCCAGCTGCACTATTTTTATTTTCATCATTATGACAAAAATTCCTGACAGAAGGAAGGAAGGAAAAATTCATTTTGGTTCATGATTTCTGAGTGTTTCTGACCCTATACTGGGGAAGATATGGTAAAGTGACCTTTTGTGGTGGTTGGGTATGTGCGGAAGAGGCTATACACATGGTAGCAAGGCCAGGAGGCAGAGAGTGGCTGAAACTAGAGACCAGTGTAAAATATTTATAGGCCTGTTCCCAGGCCTCACCTCCTAAAAGCTCCACAGTCTCCCAAAATAGTACCACCAACTGGGAATTCCAAGTATGAACCTGTGGGAGACATTCCAGATTCAAATCCTAACCTAGAATTCCAAAGGCATGATCATGGGCAGTAAGAGAATGATGTCTCTGAGAGATGGCCAACCACCTGAACAGCAGGTGTTTTTCACAAAGCTTGAAAACCCAAGCTAACATCAGAGGACTTGTATTTATTTACCATTTTTGGGCCTTAAAGAAATAAAGAAGTCAGGGCTGGAGAAGACGGCTCAGCAGTTAAGGAGCTTGCCTGTAAAGCCTAATGACCCGAGTTTGATTCCTCAGTACACACGTAAAGCTAGATGCACAGTGGCATATGCACCTGGAGTTTGTTTGCAGTCGCTGGAGGCCCTGGCACACCCATTCTCTCTCTCTACTTGCAAATTAAAAAAACAGAAATAAAGAAGTGCTTGTCTTTTCTTTCCCATCCTAATTTGTTAGCAGAACAGTAGTGGAAAGTCTTTTTAACAGTTCTGTGCCATTTGACAATGCACCATGAAGCACATACCAGGAGGCAGATATGAGGGAAGGGCTCTGCATGTATGGTTTCATGTCATTCATTCCACAGCTGCTCCATGCAGCCACCTGCCCCATAGACCCTGCAGTGCCCTGGGCCTGGGGTGCCCAGGGCCAGCCCTCAGTCACACCAGTTCAAGGCAGAGGGACTTGAGGTTCAAAGAGGTTAAGTAAGTTGCTCGAGGATGCATTACACAGCTCATGAAACGTGGGAACATGGGTGGTTAGTTTGCAACCCACCTGCACATGTGGGAAGAGACCCAGCTCCCCGGATCTGCCAAGGGTCTCTGCAGGTAGAGATGGGCCAGATCAGTCAGAGACCATAAGGCCTATGACCAAAATAGTATGGACATTAGTCCATGCAAGGGAAGCTGCAGAGAGCTGGCATCTGAGACTAGGCTCCAGTGCTGCCCCTGTGACCAAGACTCTGAGGACCCCATGGCTGCTGCCCTATCTCTGGTGGCTTTTGTTCCATCTCTTCTCCATGGCCATACCTCTGTCATCTCTTGCTTCCTGCTTGCAGAGGCCCAGAAAGACTGCAGAGCTGACTTGTCTCTGGTCCTGAACACGTGGCCCTCGCGAGGGGGATGAAGATGAGCTGGGATCCTATGGAGGCCTGTCACTCAGTTCTATGATGCTGATCTGTATACCTGGTGGTATGGGCATCCTGCACCCAGGTCTGATCAATGGTTGTTGTCATGGTTTGATCCAGGTGTCCCCCACAAACAAATGAATGTGTTCTGATTGATTGATCCTCAGCTGATGGCATTTTGGGTTTTACAACCTCGCTGGAGCTGTGTTGTTGGGGATGGGCTTATGGGGGTTATAAACCAGCTTCCCCTTGCCAGTGTTTGGCACACCTTCCTACCGCTATTTGTAGTGCTGTGGTGGAGGTGATGTCCACCCCTCTGCTCATGTCATCGTTTTCCCTGCCAGGATGGAGTCTCTCTTCAAGTCCATAAGCCAAATAAACCCATTCCTCCACAAGCCACTTTTGCTTGGGTTCTTTCTGTGCAGCAACAGAGTAAGTTGACTACAACAGTTGTCAATGATAGAGTGTCATGGTGTGC
Organism: Zapus hudsonius; assembly: GCA_004024765.1. Taxonomy (NCBI): domain Eukaryota; kingdom Metazoa; phylum Chordata; class Mammalia; order Rodentia; family Dipodidae; genus Zapus; species Zapus hudsonius. Next base: position 11,520 of record PVHP010040729.1, on the reverse strand, counting down.
TCACTCTTATAACCCTGGAAGGCAAATGTAATTTCCTCTTTTACAGACAAAGAGGACCTCAGATGGAGTAAAATAACTTGCTCAAGGTTGTCTTGAAGTCATCCTGCTGGAAAGTGTCTGAGTTAAGATTTGACTTCCTGGGCAAGAAGAGAAAAGGAGCTGATAAAGCGAGGGTCTCTCTGAGGGCAAACCGGGCCAGGGACAGTGTGTGTCTATGCTTGACTCTAAGGGCAGAGGCAAAGGGGAGGAATGAAACAGACAAGCTCCATCTTCCAGCCAGTCCTCACTGACCTTCCCTGACACCAAACCTCCCCAAAATTACTGTAGCCTTCGGACAGGTCCCCTGGTTCTTCCTTTTTGCCCCCTTTACTCTGTGCTCAACACAGCAGCTAGAGAGTCACCCAGTGAAAAGATTACAGAAGGGTAAGGTGTTGGGTGCAGTAGCTCTCACCACACCTCTCACCGACACTCCTTTACTATCCACGGGGAACTAACATAGGATGTCTGACTGGAGGTTCAGAAACAGAGAGACAGGTCTAAGACCTTGGACTATGGAGCAGAACTCCCACCATTATGGGTTTGTAGGAAATGGTCTTTCCTCAAGTAACCAAGACACTAGGCCGGGAGTGTCTCCTCCTCTGTCAGGGCGACCCTGGTCCCAAGCATCCCACCTGGTATCAGCTGAGAGCTGAGAGACCATTGTCAAAGTCAGCCTCTCTTGTGCTGGTCCAGCATGGAGTATGTGCAGAGTCAGGGAGTCATGAGGTCGGGCAGGAAGGACTCCTGATGAGGCCAGCTGTGGCCATATAGGAAGGGGAAAAATTCAGGCCTGCAGGACACTTCCCCGGCCTCATCCAGGTCTCCAAGCTGTTTCAACAGTACTGGCTTCTCATGCCCAGGGGATGGGCTGTCTGAGACTTGGAGCTAGAGGGGTCCCAATTCCACCTTTCTTGTCTGTGACTTGAAGCAGGCTCTTTAACGTAATGGGAGATGGGACTTGGCAGACTGCTGCCAGGATGAAACGAGGTGCTGTTGATGAAGGCCTTGACGTGTAGTTGTTCTGTAAGTGTTATCAGAATCTAATTTTCCTTTCAGTCAATCATATTCGGAAACAGGATGCTCTTAAGAGACAAAAGCAGAAAGCAAGAAGAGAAAACGGATTGGAGAAGCCCAGGCTCAGAAGCTCCAGCTGGTTATGTGGTCTAGGAAGATTACCCAACCTCTGCGGCTGCTCCCTTACAGGTCAATGGAAGGCCTTGACCTGCATGACCTTTTGTGATGCCTCTCAGCTCCAGTATCTGTGATCTGTGTGCGACTCTGCACCAAAGCCATTTTTCATTGAGTTTTGTTAAACAGGACATATGAGGCAAGGGCTCATTCCATGTCACAAGGTAGGTCCCCAGGGGTTTCCACCACAGACCCGGTGGGCATTTATATGTTAATGTTAACAAACAGTGCCTTCTGAGGAGCTATACTGATGTCCTTCCTCACCCATTACCCTATGAAGTGCATAGACATCCCTCATCATACAGTTACTGGTCCCCAAACATGACTGATTCTGATCCCTAAAGGTGCTAAAAGCATAGCTGCTTTGGAATCTCAGTGGTTGGGCTGGAGAGATGGCTCAGTGTTTAAGGCACTTGTCTGCAAAACCTAATGACCCAGGTTGGATTCCCCAGTACCCACATAAAGCCAAATGAACCGCGTGGTGCATGCATCTAGAGTTCCTGTGCAGCGGCTAGAGGCCCTGATTCATCCATTCTGTTTCTCTTCTCTCTCTTGCAAATAAATAAAAATATTTTTAAAAAGGAATCCGTGCTTGAGCTCAGGAGTCAGTATTTTTATTCATTGGCCCCAATTGATGCCATACTGGTGGCAGCAGGGGATACACATTTGGACACATATGAGCAAGGTCCCCTGCAGCCTATAGGAAGAAAGTGAGCAGGAAGCATGCTACTCCAAGGACCTTAACAGGCGGACTGATGGGGACATCTAAAGTTGAGAGCATCTCTCGTACAGACTTGCCTGCCCTGTCTCGTAGGAGGCTGTGATCAGATTTGAGGATTTGTTTCTTGTACAGCTTCTGAGAGCTGCTGGGGCTAGCTTCTCCTGAACACCAGCTAAGGCTCCAAGAAGTAAGGCTCCCAGGGAGCCACGAGAGGCTGGACAGTCATGGAAAGCACTGGAGACTGGGGACTTGAACAACAGACCTTTACTTCCTCATAGTTCTAGAGGCTGGAAGTTCAAGGTTGAGGTGCCTGTAAGGCTGACTTCATCTGAGGGCTCTCTCTTTGGTTGTGGATACCATCATTCCCCGTGTCTGCATGGGGTCCTCACTCTGTTTGCTTTCTGATCCCATAAACATACAGCCATAATGAAACAGGGCCATCCTAATGACATCTTTCTGACTTAAACACCTCTGTCTCCAAAATACAGTCTGGGGTCCTGCGGTTCACATTTCAAAATTTGGATTTTTTGGTGGAGGGGGGAATGAGGAATGAAATTTAGCCCACAGCAGGGGTACATAAAAAGGGAGAGGTGGGTCCATGTCAGATTACCTTTGTTCCCAGGATGTCCCCCTGTGTCAGCCTATGAGGGCTCATGGCAACCATGCCTGAGAGGGAACTCAGTTTCCTAAATCCCTCTCTTGGTTCTTATTCTATCTGTTCTTCACAACCATCCTCGGAGGCAGGCAGGACAGGGATTTTATTATTATCTTTCAGAGAGTCAGAAGTCCACAGGGTTAGGTGACACTCTTGAGGATCTGTGATTAGCACCAGATTTCCTGATCCTTTCATGGCAACACGAGGCACCAACTATGTCTTCTCCTTGGCATCCAGGGACTTGGGATGCAATGTTGCAAGGCCCAGTGCTAGCTGGCAAGGTTGGTTCCATTGTTGTTTTTCCCTCCCTTTCCACTCTGAGCATCTCTCTATTCTGCTCTTGGGGGAATAAGTGTATTTTGTGTACTTCGCTAAGTGTTTTCCCCTTTTCTCCATAGGACAGGAAAGCTGGAGACAGGAAAGTGGAGAGGTAGTCAGGACCCAAAGAGTTCAGTAAGGGAATAGAAGTCTGCATATGGCCAAGCCTGTGCGAGCTCTCGACATGCAGCTGGCTGTCACACCTGTGCTCCTTGAAGCCTGGGCCATGGCAGGTGGTTGCTCTGTGAGCATCATAGATTTTGCAGCTGCCTGGGGCTCCTTTGGCACCTGCGTATTCAAGTGGCTGCTGATCCCTGGAGGAAGTGTGGAGGGAAAGGCAGGCTCCCTGTCTTGGGGGAGGCTGTGCTGTGACCACCCATAGGATAAGCTCTGTCTGTGAGTTCTTCTGATCAATCTCAGAGTCACCATGGAGGGTGGGAAAGAAGCTCAGAGACTATTCTACAGAAATCGGAGCCAGGAAGTCAGTGGACAGACAGTGAGGACAGACCAACAAAGGACAGACAGCGCCAGGCTGCTGGCAGTGAGGCAGCTCGCAGCCAGAGGCTTGTGTACAGTGACTGACTTGGCACTTGGTTGCTGTGCTCTGTTGGAGGGACTTCCTAAAAGAGGCATTCACAGGCCGCTTATGTGAGTATGACAGCACTTTCTGGTAGACAGAGAAGCCACTTGTTACCAGGGACAACGTCCCCCTCCGTGACTAGGCCGGGAGGCTCCCTTCAGTGCTTCCCCCCAAGATCACTGCTTTCATACCCCCAATAGCAGTATACCTTGGGGAAGAAAAGCCCAGCTTGTCCAGAGCCCTGGGCCCTCTGTCAATTTAGAAACAGGCAAGGTCAAGCAGAACTGCTTGCCTGTTTTAATTCTCATTCCAGTCAAGGAGTGTCGATGGGATTTACTTCTAATCAAGCTCACGGAAATGGAAGCAGCCATCACCCCCAAACCAATATCCTGAGCTAACTGGAGCTGGAACCCCAGTATTTGGAGGTATTGGGTAGAGGAGAGATAATCTGATGAGGTAAACAAGCTCCAGAGTGGTGATTTAGTGAGAAGACAAGGCCAAGGCCCCTCACTCCTTCCTTTCTGAGGAGAGCAATTGGCCTGCAAAGCTCCCGCCCATTCATTATGGCACCTGACAGGGCGTCAGACTAGGCCAGGCAAGTCAGGAGGTGTCCCATGCTGGACCTGGCCGGGGCCCAGCAGCTGCCTGGGGTGGGTAGGTGGGTGCAGCCTTTCATGGAAGGCCTGTGGGCACCCCAGTGGGTTTCACAGGGGGAGTTGGGCAGGCCCGAGGAGCTCAGCAAGGCCGGGACAGCCGCCAGCAGACGGCTTTGTCTTCCATGGCAGCTCCGTTGTGATACTTCTCTGCCCAGACGCCAGCTGACGAGGGGGAGGAGAAGAGGCTGGTGCAGGGACAGGCTGAAGCCACCTCAGAGTGGGCAGAGTGGCAGCGATGTGAGCCTGGCAGTGGGGGCTCTCCTGCCACCCCCTCTCCTGTATCCGCCCTTCAGATCTCCCTGCCAGGGCCAGGGAAGCAGATGTCTTTCTGGAGACACCCCTTCAGGAGCCCCGTGCCCAAGCTGGCCTCCCTCCTCTCTGAAGCCTGCCAGCTGTTAGGCTCCCTCGGGCGCTGGCCCTGGCCTGCTTGGAGGATGCCAGGCACCAGGTGCCAGGTGGAGGGGGTGCTGGCCTAGTGTGTGGTGGAGGGTTGTAAATGCAGGGCAGGGTGGAGAGGTTGCTGGTGGTCAGTGGCTGCTTAGAACAGCGTTAGGCTCGAGGGCAGATACCACTTCTGGGGTTGAATCTGATGGGGTTTGGAGTCTCCCCACAGGGCTACAAAATGGACTGGGTACCAGGTGAACAAAGAGGTAAAGATTTGAACTAAACCTAGGATTCCACAGACTTAGGGTACCACTTGAGAGAAAAGATGGCCTCCAACCGTAGTCTTTATCCCAGGCCTGTGAGAATTTCCAGGACAACAAGACACGGGTAGAGGAGTGTGTTAGTGCCAGGAGGCATTTCTCAGGCTGTCTGGCAAAAGCTGCTCTCTAGTGAACCCTAATTTTTTTCTGGGAGCCCCACAGAGGAGATTGGCTCTGTTAGGCCAGTGTCCAGGACTTCCTCAGGCTCTGGCCTCAGCTGCTGTCCTGCCTGGAAACCATTCAGTGAGGTCACCATGGCGACCAGTGACAGCCAGCACTCCCCAGCCTGCATCCTGTCCTTGGTTCTCGAAGGACCCCTGGGAGCAGGAGGGGCTGCAGGTCAGAGTCTGCCCACCGGCTGCTCTGGGGTGGGCTGGGCATCCTAACACCTGCTGCATGAAAGCAAACTCAGGGTTTGAGCAGAGGCCAAAGGCGCCCCTAGAGGAGGACACGAGCATTACACATGTCAGGCTTTGTTCTAAATTTGATGGAGCTCATCCTCCAGGAGATGATGAAGTCAGCACCTAGGCTGGTCAGAATGTTCTCCACCTCCACATTCCCCAGACCCTGTGGTTGGCTCATTTACCCAGGCTTCCTGGCACTTTGCTGAACACTCCCGTGAGATCACCTACTTCCATGTTGGCGAAGGAAGTCAGCATGAGTAATCAACTCCTTTCTTGAAAGTCTTCAGCCAATCTTCTTTGAAGCTCAGACGTTTCCATTCTTTTCCCAGATACTTTCTAAGGACTGAAGAGCTCTTCTCTGTTAAACGTCATGGACACACCTGCTCAATAAATTAACATCCACTGGCACAGTTGGCTCTACAAGACCACTTGCTGATAAAAGTGAGGGGCGGGGGAAGAACCCAAGGAGAGTCGTTTTACCACTTATGCAGTAAGAGAGCCAACACCTATTTTTAAAAGTGTTACTTTTAATGTCCCCCCCCAGGGCTCATTTTCTACCTTTGTAATCATCTCTCTTGCTTTTCTCTGAATCCCTTCTAGTTTTCAGTATCCCTTATAAGAAGGACGAAAATGATCACCTATCCTATTCAGGGCTGGACATGCTACCTCATGCCTGAGAAAATTGCTTTCCTGCCTCTGAGCCACATGGATATATAGCTTGTCTTTAGGCTAGCTTGCTGTCTTTGCTTCCAGTAACATGCACTTGTTATTTTCCATAGTTTATGCTCAGCTAAAGCCCAGGATCTTTACTTGTGTATTTATTTATGAGACAGACAGAGAGGGATAGAATGAGAATGGGTGCACCAGGGCCTCTAGCCACTGCAAAGGAACTCCAGACGTTTGCACCACCTTGTGCATCTGGCTTTGCATGGGCACTGGGGATTCAAACCCAGGTCCTTAGGTGTTGCAGGCAAGTTCCTTAACTATTGAGCTGCCTCCTGTCTCTTTGGGTGAGTATGTCCTTAATGGTATTTCACCTAAAACTTTCTCACCAAAGCATAAGGAACACACGGAATGTTCACAAGCAGAAAACGCCTATGTAACCAACAACTGGGCTAAGTAATGGGACATTTATAAGTCACCTAGACCCCGGCCACCCCATTCTAGGACACTTGCCATCTATGTCCCACCTCGTCTCTTTTAACCTCGTCCTGATTGCAAATGACTCTGATTAATTCTTTTCTTCTTTTTAAAATCTTTTCTGAGGTAGGGTCTCACTCTAACCCAGGCTGACTCATGGTGATCCTCCTCCCTCTGCTTCCCAAGTACGGGGATGAAAGGCAGCACCACCACGCCCGGCTCTTACTGATTAATTTTGCCTGATGTATTTTTCATAGAGGTGTGACCACAGTTGGCTTATTTCACCATCACCCGGGCTTCTTGTCTCTGCAAACATATGCAAGGCACTGGTGCCAGTTTTTACAACTGACTTTCATGGGTGGCTTAGAAATTGAACCTAAAATGGCAGACTGTGCAAGCAAATGCCTTTAACTGCTAATCCATCTCCCGGCCCGGAGCTGGTCTTTTTAGGTTTGAACATGTGGCCACTGGAGCCACCACAGAGCCCTTGCACAATCATGACCCTTGAGTCTTTTCAAACATCCTATGAAGAAATTCCTGCAGAGTTTTAGCAGGTTCATACCCAGAAATTTTAATAAAGGACAACTTGACCCTCAACCCTACTACTGGGCTCACTTCTCCTTTATCAGAGATCCAACCCAGGCCTGAGACAGAAGGGAAAGGATCTTTCAGGAGACCAGAGGTGGCTTTTCCTCTGGGCAGAAAAGGGTCTCCACAGAGAGAAAGAAGGGCAGGCAAAGGTGAGGTACCTGGGAACAGAAGATACTTCTGGCTTACAAGAAGAGAATGAAGAGATGTTGGTCTCCAGGGAGATTCCCAAGAACTGTGGCACTCAAGTGGGTCTGCAGTTTCTACGTGTGTCTCACGGATGAGAGCCTTGTGAGGATGCTGGACTCGGGAACGCTAAGACTGAAAATCCTTACCTGTTCTGTCCTGCTGGGAACATGAGGGGTAGGGGAGGACGCTTCTGGATGCTAGGGTAGGATGTACAACAAAGATCTTTTTTTTTCTTTTTATTCTCCATAGTGAGATAAATTTAATAAACAAATAATGAGTTGTTATCCCCATTTCCCAATGTCCCTCTTCCCTATCCCCAATCAGCTGGCTATCCTCCTCCATGGGCAGATTATAATCCCCATGAGGGTAGGGGATTATGGATATCCTAGGAGCCAGCCTGGTTCCGCCGGCCCTAGTATGATGTTACTGAGGGGGGGCCGTGACTCTGGGAGTCTTCCCCTACCATGGTTCTTACGATCTTTCCGCCCCCTCTTCTGCTCAGTTCCCTGAGTCATTATGGGTGAGTATTAAGGCTATTTTATTTATAACAGAGATCTTGAATAACCTCTGTTCTGTGATGTCTTTCTCCTCTTCCTTGTTTTTTCTTTTCTTTTTTCTTTTGGGTGCTTGGGACTTCTTCCAAATGTGTCACCAGTAATATATAAGGAATCTGTGTGGCTTGAATGCATGTGAATGACTTCACTATATCTCTATGATTTGATTGGCCCAGTATTCCCTTGTGCGTTGGAAGCCTCAAGTTTGAGATGAAATACAAGAACTTAAAAGGATGTAAAGAGAATATTGGGTAGGTTGGTTAGGATGAAATGATTAGAGTATATAATTAGATTTTCTGGCTTTTTGGTTTTACGTTTTAGTAGCAAATAAATGTGGAGAGGAACTAACTAAAATTGACCTTTTTTTTAAAAAGGAGGCACTCACATATTGGGTATTATTTTGCTCCTGGTTCATGCAAATACCATTCACTTCCATGATCCTTTATTAATTTACCCTTTGCTTATTAGCAGGCCTGGAGGGATCTAAGAGGCTGATGGCTCGGACTATGGCTGAGTAGTCTACTCCTCATTCTATGCTGGATTTCTAAAGTTGTTTTGTTTCTAGTTCTGGGGCTCAAACCCAGAGCCTTGTGTATGCTAGGCAAGAATGCTGCCACCAAGCCACACCGCACACCAAAATTTGACCTCTTGCTGGATATTTTGTTCCTTTTACTTCTCAGAACCAACCACTTTCTCCATAGGTTAAATCATACTCTTGCCAGTGTGATCTCAGAAGGCATAATTTGTGGGTTACATACATGGCATTGCCTTAGCCATTTGAGAAGTTATTTCTGCTACAGTAGGGAAATGATTATTGAGAGTCGTGGACTGACATTCAGGGAGCTCACTAGTCCCCAGTTGTGGCTTCCACATGCGCTGTAGGCATGGCAGGGCTCCAAGTCAGGGGAATGAAGTGTGTCCACGACTAGAGCAGTGGCCTAGTCCATAATGGCTCCATAGCAAACAATAAGGCTTGTAATTTACCTGGCAGGGGAGCTACCATGAACAAGAAAACAATCATTTGGGGGCTGGAGAGATATCTCAGTGGCTAAAGACACTTGTTTATAAAGCCTGACAGACCAGGTTCGACTCCCCAATGCTAATATACAGCCAGACACACAAAGAGGCACATGTGTCTGGAGTTCATTTACAGTGGCTGGAGGCCCTGGCATGTCACCACATACCACATATTCTCTCTCTCTCTCTCTCTCTCTCTCTCTCTCTCTCTCTCTCTCTCTCTCTCTCTCTTTGTCTCTCTCTCTCTCAAAAATAAAAATGTTTGTGTGTGTGTGTGTGTGTGTGTTTTAAAAAGAACTGGGATCCAAGCCAAATTCTATGGAGATCAAGAATCTGGACTCCAAGGGGAAGCTTCCACTAACCATGGAGAGTGTCCCAGTCAGCCACATGCCGCTGGGATGAATCTTCAAACCAAGCACAATTTGGGGGAGGAAAGTATTTATTGAAACTACAGATTGAGGGGAAGTTCCATAACAGTGAAAGAGGCTATCCCTCTTTCACAGGTCTGAGCAGAGAGAGAAACCCATCCCCAACACTATACACAAAGAACAGCAAACATGCAGGAGGGGGCCAAGGAGAGAATTTCTTCCCCTTTCTATAGCCTTAGGGTGGGGTCTTACAATCCTTCCCCAGACTTAATGGCTTCCTGAGTCTCTGGAATTTCCTTCCTGCACTGCCCACACAGGAAAGGGTGTTTACTTCTAGCTTCTTTGAGCTTCTTTGCATCCTGCCCCCTACTGAGAGGCTGCCTTCCTGTAAACATCCTCAGAGACCTTCCCAGGACAATGAAAAGATCAAGTTGGCAACAAAACCTAACAATCACAGAGGCTACACCTACTGTAATCTCACCAAATTAACAATGCTTGTTTCATTTCACCTATGCTGATCTCACTCTCTGTTGGAAAATCTTTTTATATTTTTCAGAAGGCAGTGAAAACTGTGGACAATCCAATTCTACCAATGAGACCAGAAATGATAGCTGACTCCTTGATGGAAAATTTGAAGAAGAGGGGGTGGAAAGAGAACTGTCTGCTGCTCCCACAACTCCTAGCCCTCCATTCCATGGAATATTCCAGCAATCCTACTGAGGAGGACTCTCACTGGAATGGGGGCAGGGAGGAGGGAAATGGTGGTACCAACACATGAATTGTACATACAAAGTTTCTAATAATTAAAAAAATAAAAAGAACAAAAAAGTATTAATATTTTAATAGTATTAAAGAGTCCTAATACTATTAATATCATGTCAGCAGTATTAATATCAGTATTAATATTTTACAACACTTTGCAAGAAAAACCAATCACAATATGTCAAACGGGGGTGAAATAGAGATCTTTTGATAGTAGTAGGTAAAAACTTGTTAGACACTGTTTTATAGTGAGCCACTTATATTTATGGATCTATCTGTAGATAGATATAAGTAACATGTATAATACATGTAAGTATAAATATATTTAGCAAATATGTTTATTGTATACTTACATTTAGAAAGCTCTTTTTATTTTTTATATTCATTTTTCAAGTACTGGGGAATTGAACCCGGGGCCTTAGGCACTGGAGGCAAGTGCCTTAACCACTGAGCAATCTCTCCAGCCCTTGTATACTTACATTTAGGATATCTAAATAGCACTTTGTGCAATGCAATGGTGAGTTTGCAATGGTGCTGGTCTGCATAGAATTTTAAACCCACGCTAAGTTATTAACATCAGTTATTTTGGAATGAAGACATTCTCACTTTGAGACTAATCATGCATGATTAGAGCAGCGCTTTATTGTCCGTCTTGGACAACCCAAGAGGGCACAGCACAACAGAAACATCTTTTATCCATTTTCGTTTTGCATATGTTTGTGTACGTGTGTGTGCATGTTCATGGGTGTGTGCACACATGTGAGTCTGGAAGCCAGGGATTCATTATGAGGACCTTCTCGAATCTCTCTCCACCTTGTTTTTTGAGACAGTGTCTCTCACTGAACCTGGAATTCACTGATTGGGCTAGACTAGCTAGCCAGTGAGCCTCAGGGAGCAGAGATGGGATTCCAGGTGCCTGCCACCATGCCTGACTTTTAAGTGGATCCTGGAGAACTGCATTCAGGTCCTCATTCTTGTATCACTGTGCTGTCTCCCCAGCTCTAGAAACGATCTGGAGTCCATAGAACAGGAAGCCTTCTGTCAGCAATGTGTGGGCTCTTATCTGTGACAGCAACCTCAGGCTGGATGGCTGGCTGCTGTAGTCCTTAGCCAGAGTGACAGATGTGAAGCACTGCTTCCCACAGCCCCATGGGGCATGCCATCAGACACCACGGGCCCTGGATGCCCTCTAAGGAGCCTCAGGTGAGGCTTCTGGCTGCACCAGGCCCTGAGCAGCCACCGTGCAGAACTGGCTAATTTCACAAACATGCCTGGAACTATTTTCAGCTTCCCAGTTCGCTCACTCTTTGGAATATTCCTCCTGAACTGTTTCTAGTGCCAAGACCCAATCCCTTCAGCAAGCAAACTAGGGTCTGAACCAGTTGATTCAGGGGGACTCTTATTGAACCACTTGCTGCTTATTTATTCTCAAGGCTTGTGAAAAGGTAAAAGAATGTATTGGGGGCTGTTGTGGTCAGCTTCCTAGTTGCTGCGCAGAAAGAACCTGAGCAAAAGCGGCTTGTGGAGGAATGGGTTTATTAGGCTTACGAACTCAAGGGGAGACTCCATCCTGGCAGCGAAAACGATGGCATGAGCAGGGGGCTGGACATCACCTCTGCCACAGCACTGCAAACAGC
>PVHP010040728.1:0-15732 GCA_004024765.1 Zapus hudsonius | reverse complement strand
TGTCCCATTTTCTATAGCCTCAAAGAAAATCAAATACCTTGGAATATCACTAACCAAGGCTGTAAAGGACTTATATAAGGAAAATATTGAAACACTCAAGAAGGAAATAGAGGAGGACGTGAGAAGATGGAAAGATATTGCATGCTCATGGATAGGGAGAATCAATATAGTAAAAATGGCAATCCTGCCAAAAGCGATTAACAGATTCAACCCTATGCCGATAAAATACCAACCTCGTTCTTCACAGACATAGAAGAAATAATCTCTAAATTTATATGGAAGGGCAAAAGACCTCGGATAGCCAAAACTATTCTTAGTAAAAAATCCTACTCAGGAGGTATCACAATGCCTGACTTCAAAACATATTACAAAGCCATAGTAATGAAAACAGCATGGTACTGGCATAAAAACAGAAAGACTGATCAATGGAACAGAATTGAAGACCCAGCTTTGAATGGAAGTAACTTTAGTTATCTGGTCTTTGACAAGGGGGCCAACAATGTATGCTGGGCCAAAGATAGCATCTTCAACAAATGGTGCTGGAGGAATTGGATAAGCATGTGTAAAAAAATGAAAATAGACCCACCCCTTTCACCTTGCACAAAAATCAACTCCAAATGGATCAGAGTCCTTAATATAAATATATTAATATAAATATTAATGATCCGTAGGCAGAATGGTCAGGTAGGCCTGGAGGCACAGATATGTAAGATTGCTTCCCAGTCTAGTTTGAGTTTTCAGCCACTCAGTCACTTTAGTAATAATCAACTTTCACAAGTTTTTATTTATTTATGAGAGAGAGAGAAAATATAGGCATACCAGGGCCTCCTCGTGCTGCAAACAAATTCCAAATATATGAGCCACTTTGTGCATCTGGCTTACATGGGTACTTTGGAATTGAACCTGGGTCATCAGGCTTTGTGAACAATTTCCTTTAACTGCTGAGCCATCTCTCCAGTCTAATGAATGTCTTGAAGAAAGTCAACTTAGCTCATGTAAGGATCTTGTATGTATCTCCTATCTTCCTACGTTACCCAGCTTTCAGCAATCTAAGTATTGCACAACTCTGATTGTAACCAACTCTTCTGGAAATGAATGTTTATGCATTTCCATAGCAAAACACTCTGCAGCTAGAGGACTGTGCTCATTTCTCCAAACTAGCCCCGTGCATGGCCTAAGAAAAAGGACTTCAATATTAACATGTTCTCAACAGAATGCAGAGCAGTTGCCTTAAAGCAACCAAGAATCATAGCTGCTATTCAATAAATAGTAGTTTAAAGCTCATCTTACCTCTAGTCTCACCTCTAAGCTCACTGGGCAACTCTGCCATGAATGTTTTCAACAGCACTCACCCATGTGTAATACACTATTGACTGCAAAAAATATTTAAATGCAATCTTAAACTAACAATTAACTGACAAATACTAAATCCCATTAAGTGCACAGTGTATTTTGTCTGGATTAAAAACTAAAATAAAAATGAAAACTTTTCTCTGTGAATTAATTATGCAACCGAATGCCAGTTAATTGAAGGCAGTCCTGTTTCTAAGTACTACACAGGTAATTTGGTATCCTGAACTAGCCAATCACCTAAAATGCAAATTTCAGCAGACAGTACCTTACACATTTGACCCAATGGTATCCGCTCCCCACTGCCGTCATTATCTAAAAGCTTTTTTTTCGAATACAGCCCTGCAACAAGGCTTTCTCAGCTCCTGTACAAAGTGAAGTAATGTCCAATTTCCTGACCTCTAGGCCTTTAGACAGAGCCCAAGAATGCTAAAGAGGGGGTTCAGGTAGTGGAATAAGCTTTAAGCCCTGCATTAATTAAGTGGACAATAAAAGCACCATGCTCTATGGGAGCAGAGGAGACCTGGAGAAGAGGCAAGCCAGTGCTCCTGTCAGTGCTGGGCACATTCTGACCAAATGGAGATGTCAGATGCAAAGAGAGAGCAAGGAAATCAACGATAACCAGATTCCACTTCTCATCACTCCTTGTGGGCTCCATGTTACACAGCAAGTGGGGGGAGGCACAACAATACTTCTTATTCTTTAAAAAAAGGAATAGAGGATTTTTGTGTGTTTTTTTTTAACTCAATGAACTAATAAACCCTTCTAAACTTCCAAAATCATGTAGAGCATTTCATTTAAACTAGACCACAGTAAAGAAAGGCCTTAAGATAGAGAAGTATGAATGATACTACACAGCAAGCCTGAAAGGGAGTTATTTAATGAAGCTTGTTTTAAATTGACTGTGTCTTGTAAGGATGTGTACACTTCTCCGAGTCCTTCTGTGACCAGGTTTTGTTTTTGTGAGCTTAGTGAATAGGATTTAAACTTCTTAGTTTTTTCCCCTCTTTTCAAAAAAACTACAAACGCAATCAGTTTGAGTAGAATCCATTCAATTGGTCTCTGCTTTCTGAATGCAAGAAAGAATCTCCTTTTCCTCCCCTTCGTTTCATTCCAGCTGAGCTCAGGGCAGCAAACATCTCATGCTGAAATCAGGGCCTTTTAAAAATTTCAAGGGGCTTGAAAGCTCCGAACCTGCTCTGAGGTGAAGTGGTTCCAAGAGATCAGCTCCAAGGCACCCCATTTGCACTTTCCTCTTTTGCAAAGCATCGCGGTCCTTTATCCCAGGCCTAATTATGAAAGTGCTCTTGCTATGAACGCCAGACCAGGGCGGGTCTCCTCTTTGGTACTGAGGCCTCATTGCTCTCCATTTCACTCACTGAAAGGAATCCTGGCCACTGGTTGAAGTCTACTGTGAGATCAAGAGAAGCCCAGTTCTCTTCGTTCAGAAGAGTTAATTGATCTTCCCTCCCAAAGTGCCCCTCACAACCCCTCCTGCCTGTATTGAGTTCTGACTTCTGCTTCTCTCCAAGGGCTGTATCTTGCTGAGGAAAGAAGGGACCTAGCTCGGTAGAACTGCCCAGCTGAGTTCAGAGAGTGTGAGAGAAAGGACCTCCTAGCCACCTATTCAAAGTCTGATAAAGCAAAACTCACAGATCCCCTTAGATCCTTCTGGAGGATGCCCATGTCTTTCATGCTGGTTCTTTCTTTTTCTCCCAACAACTAGTTGCTTAAGCCAGAAGCCTTGAAGAAGAGAAAAAACAGTAAAATTGTTCCTGCATCACATCACGTATTGAAAGCACTGTACAGAACTGCATGCAAGGAAGCTGTGCACTAATTGGTTCATTTCCTATAAGATGTCTGACGCTCCCTGTCTCCTTCTACAAACAAGCCCCGTACACTAAACTGTGTTCCCTTTTCCATCAGTCCTCATGGCTGTTAGCTCTGCAGATGATCATATGGTCGGAGAATTCCTACAAAAGTGTGTCTGCCTTTAAAGGTTCATTTCACGGACTTTCTGTTTTGGATGCTCAAATTACTGTGAAGTATCAAACCTACTACTCACGTTAATTCTTGTAGCTGACTGAAAGAACATCTAATACTCATGGCTTGCCAACAAAGTAAATCTTTTCCCCAGTATTTAAACCGCACAGTAGTCACATACTGGTCCTGTGGAGCATTTCCATGGATAGACTCTTCCACCTGGATTTCTGAGCATCTATAGTGATGCTCCCCCCTGACCTGTACAGTCATGTATTAGCATTGTTTTGATAACTTTAGAAATCTGCAGTCCCAAATCCAATTGAGTTTTGGGGTTGTTTTTTAACTTATATGCTTCCAGACAGCATCAATCTGAAGCCAACTCTGTGAGAGTCAAAGCTAATTTTACTGAAAACCCAAATAAGAATTCCTTAGAAGAAACATTTTATATCATTTTTCTTAAAATCATCAATATATAAAGACTAGTGACAGTTTCCGATACAATTGTTTTTCTGAACTCTTTGCTCAACACACACATTTATACATTTTAATTGTGTATGTGAGCATGCAACTTCTGAGGCTATGTGGCATGTGGACTCAGCATACTAGCTGGGCTTCTTGTGGTCCCAAAGCACAGTTTCTGCCTTCAAAATCAGTCCTATCATTTAGTTTAAAATGGTGTGTTTATGTTTCTTTCTTTCTCAATTGTTTCCTCTGGTCTTCTTAGCAATTAGCAAAAGTCTTTTATTATAACACTGAGGGTAATTATCTTTTATCTTACACTAGTCCTGCATATTGGATATATCATTTTACTCTCACAGTACTGACGGAAAAATAATTCTATCTAGTTTTTACAACTGGGAAACTGACACTTGAAATTTAAGCTACTTATGTGTGTACAAACCACAATGAAAGATGGCACAGCTCAAATTGAAATGGCTTTCCAATTCTAAGACCCAAATACTTACAAGTATGCCAGACTAGGTTTACCCTTTTCAGTCTATCGTTCAACAAGTCTGACAAGTGCTAGGACTCCATTGATGCTGTTGGTACTACTGACCACTTTGAAGAGCACCTCATCCAATCTATGAGACAAACAGACATAGAAAACCAGTTACAAGTGAGACAAACTAGTAAAGATGTTTATTAGGCATGCTTAAACTTTATGGGAGGTAAATATACAGAGTTTTTAGGATAGCCAAACATACAAAACTATGTTGTACATGATTAAGTTTTCAAGTAGTGAAGGTAATTTATTCTTTTTCAGGAGGATAGCTAGGTTATGATGAAGATATGTTCAGCTTCGTCAAGTATTCCTCAGTAGCAAGTTAATCAACTGCTTTTGAACTCTTGACTATTTAATTACCGCCACTTGCAACCACAGGAGATATGACCAATTCTGTAGCTGATTCCTAGAAGTGAGGAGCAGACCTTGTAATGTGGATGCAGCTACTCTCAGCAAGAGCCTTTTGTTCTCTGGTGAAAATCTGGCTGTCCTCTCTAGGAAATGGAGTCAGGAGTTGAATCTGGACTGTTACATCCTGGCCTCAGGCTGACATTTGAGGCATTATGGTGGGAAAATATCAAGAGCATAATTATTTAGAGATTTAAAATGATGAGGAAGGTTGGAGATTGGAGTGTGATCATATAACAATGCACAGCCAAGATGTTCTGCTTCAGAGATGTTGATCCCCAAATGTAATTCTACCTCTGCAGGTCTTCCTAAACAGTACATTGCAGTGGTCATTTGTTTGTTTGTTTGTTTGTTTGGTTGGTTGGTTAGTTTGTTTTGCTTCAGTTTCCAGATAACAAGAATTGCTTGGGCTTATGAGGAAAATAGGGAATTTAAGAAGGCCAAATAGACACTGATCTGGAATTTAAAAAACAAACAAACAACAACAAAAACTAAATATCATCTAATTCCAAAGAACATCTATATCCCATTTAAGAGATGCTTTTCCCATCTCAAACTTGTGATTTACAAAATCTGAGATTTCATTACTGCACTGTGACAGGGCAGACTTCTGCAGATGCAGCTCCTCCCCTTGAGTGGGAGGTGTCTAATTAGAGCTACAACCTAGGTGCTAAACCTGATTGATCAAATATAAATCAATCAGCTGTTTCTCTGACTCACCTGGGAAGAACTTAAATTCTCTTCCCTAGAGGAAGCCATTCCTCTCTTCCCCCACATGGCAAATGGAGTAAAGAGACTGCTAATTTAGGCCTCAGTAAGGTAAGGCTCCAGACTTTTTCCCTCATGAATCTCTCTGTCTCATGATGGGAGCTCACTGTTATCTTTTCTGTTCATACTTATTTAGCTAATTAATATAAGTTCTGTTAAACTCTCTAACACGTGTTCTCCCCACACTGGTGGCTGGAGAACTCTATGACTCCCCATATTTCCTTAAATAATAAAGTTTCCCACTGTATCTTACTATTTTGTTGTCTATGATTATAATTCTTTACCTTTATAGACACGACCTCGGATATTCTTTGAACTTGGGGTGCATTGAGGTTTTTACCAGGGGTTATCTTAATTCTAACCCTTCCCCACACCCCATATCTTAATCCATATCAGCACCATAACTCTTACTTTAAAAATAGACACAATGTGCCTCCCATGACCTCAACAAATGGATTCAGTTTTTCCCTTGCTGCACTACAACCCTTGCTCCATAAATCAGTTTTCTGGTTAATGCTCCTTCCACAGAGTTTTTAAAAATATTTATTTATTTATTTATTTATTTTTGTTTGTTTGTGAGAGACAGAAAGAGAGAAATGGGTAAGCCAGGGCTCCTGTCCCTATACTCAAACTCCAGACACATGGGCCAAGTTATGTATCTGGCATTATGTGGGTCCTGAATGAATTGAACCTAGGCAGTCAGGCTTTGCAGACAACTGCCTTTAACCAGTCAGCCATCACCCACCGTTAGGTTTTTTTTTTTTTTTTCTTTAGCCTCCAGTCCGATCAGTGTGGATTTTTCTGAAATGTATAGAGTCATCCAACTGAACCTTATTGAGGATGTAGATCCCTTGGGAGAGCACTAGTTAAGCAGCGAGGAATGGGTCTCAGACACTGCTCCACAAGGAAAAGAAATTCAAATATTCATTAGCTGCCAAGGCTGATGTCCTGTGGCACAGTTAATACGTGGCTCTATTCAACAACAGAGAGCTAATGCAGTTACCTGGCAGCAAAGCCTTTCCAAAAAGGCCGCCTTGCTTCTCATTGACTATTGAT
Organism: Zapus hudsonius; assembly: GCA_004024765.1. NCBI lineage: Eukaryota > Metazoa > Chordata > Mammalia > Rodentia > Dipodidae > Zapus > Zapus hudsonius. Next base: position 9,164 of record PVHP010040728.1, on the reverse strand, counting down.
GACGGCAGCCCAAGGGAAGTAGGACATTCATAAACATCAATCAGGGCAGGAAAGGCGCCTTCCAGTCTCTTTAAAGAAGATAATGTATGTGAAATCTCTTTGTCAACTGCAAAGTGGTATACAAATGTAAAGAGTTTTTACTATTGTTTTAAAGGGGAGTTGGAATAAAATTACCTCTGTTGACTTTAAAGCTTGTCTCTAGCTTACTTGGTAGAATTCTAACAAGGGGACTTGGCTCCTGTTTCTCTTTTCATTGCATTGACATTTGACAAAATTATTTTTTAAATAGTAAGACACACATGTTATTCTATGTCCAAGGGGTTTTTTTGTTGCTTTTTTTTCTGTGTGTGTGTGTGTGTGTGTGTGTGTGTGTGTGTGTGTGCAGTACACACGTGCTTTCTGGAACACTTCTGCCATGGCACAAGTGTGAAGGGCAGACGACAACTTTTAGGTCTATGCTCACCTTTCTAAGTTGTTTGAGGCAGGAACCCCATTCTGGCTTTTCTGCTTTTCTTTGCTGCACTAGCCACAAGCATCTAGGAAATTCTCCTGTCTCTTCCTCTGATTTCATGTGCTGGGATTATAGAAGCCCACCATGGCTTCTGGATTTTTACCTGTGGTTTTGGGATTAAAGTCAGGTACTTCAGCTTTAGGGGTGTTTCAGTCAGCTTTCTTGTTTCTGGCAGAAAGAACCTGACCTAAAGCAGCTTTTGGAGGGAAGGGTTTACCTTGGTTTACAGACTCAAAGGGAAGCTCCATCATGGCAGGAACAGTAATAGCATGAGGAGAGGATGGACATTGCCTCCTGGCCAACATCAAGTGGACAGCAGCAGCAGGGAAGTGTGCCAAACACTGGCAAGGGGAAGCTGGCTATGATACTCATAAGCCCACCCCCAACAACACACCTCCAACAAGGTTCCAACTCCAAAATTGCCATCAACTGGGGATCAGGCATTCAGAACACAAAGGTTTATGGGGACACCTGAATAAAACCACCACAAGGAGCAAGCGCTGAATTCCCTGAGCCATCTCCATAGGCTCCAAGTTTTTAAAAGCAATATCTATTTCTTCAATACACATTTATTATAACATGGCAATGATTATAACTCATGTGTTCTGATTTAGAATTATTCTGAATTAACAGAAATGCTGAATTCTGTTAAAGACAAGGAACTACTATCTGTTTAGTAGAAGAGTAGCTGCTTTGTGCTAGAGGTGTTTAGAGCAAGGTTTATATTATGTTAACTAAACTTCATAAACCCAATTAACAGGTGAGAAACTAAGAAATCATCCTGAGATTGTAAAACAAATATTTGGTTAGAATCAAAATCTAGTGGGCGCATCCCAAGTGTTTTTTTTTTTCAATTCTCTAAATAAGATGTATATAAAAGAAAGAAGGTAATAGAGACTATTTATTTTACTTTCATCCTCATAAATTAGTGCCAATGACATTTGTGATCAGAGAAGCTTCTTTTTCCAGGTAGTGGTGACTGCTGGGATAACTCAAAACTGGCCAAAATGCTGAGAATAAGTGAAGACTGAGTGCTTAGTGCTAACTGAAATATCTACAGCATCCTCTTCAAGGATCAGGGACATTATGGAAATTCAAGCAGAATATCAGAGACAAAGGACAGGGAGGAACACTTTGAGGCATTATCTTCTGGACAGGAAGTAACTGTTCCATTACAACATCATAGAGACTGTCACTTCCTCCACAAAATTGAGCCCATCGGCATTTGTACATGGAGGATGGAGGAAAAAGAAAAAAATATCAAAACAGGAAATAGTTCAGGAAGGGGAATTGGTGGTGGGAGGGGCAAAAGAAGATATTATGAGAGATAATGATCAAATTATATTTCATCATGCATGAAAATTGTCAATAAAAATGTTTTTTGAAAAATGTATAGATGAAAGGCAGACTACCATTCTCACAGTGATTTTCATATCCAGTATTCCCCACAAAAGAATGGATTTTAATATGTACTTTAATGATCTGTATTCTTTCCAGAAGGAACTGAAGAGAAGAAGAGTTTATTAAAGCTCACAGATTGAAAATGAGCATAGCAACAGAGTATGAGGCACCTGGCCACATTATGTCCACAGTCAGGAAGCAGAGAAATAAACACAGATGATCTCCCTTTACCCTTTTGATTTAGTCTGCAATTCTAAATCCTGGGATTGTGTCACCCACATCCAGAGTAGGTCTTCTCTCCTCAGTTGAATCTCCCTAGAAACACCTCTGTCACAGCAGGTGGAAAACAGCAACAGAAGTAAACACATTAAAGATTCAAGGAGCCTTTCTTTTCTGTATTTGTTAGACTCCCATAGTACCAAGTGTGTTACCAAATTTGTTAATCCAAAAGGGAATAAAGCTGACTTTGAAGAATAGGAAAACTCTTTGAGTATTCTGGTCCCCTACTTTCAGAAGACTCAGCATTCTTTCTTCTGTCCCAATGCAGGATACCTGGCCCAATCTCAACGGTTATAATAATCTCTCAAGCAATTGAAGCAGAAGTGACTGTAGTCTTCAGCCCAAAATTTTATTTCTTTCTATGCCATATCTATCAGCTCACACCAATCTATTTCTTGTAAATTCAACCATGTTTGAGTTCTCAGAACATAAGAAGAGAACAGCTAGCTGGTCACAAACTGTCATTAGCGAAGTCTGAATAAAGGTTTTCTTTCTCCTTTCTTCCAAGCTCATAGAGTTCACGGTTCATTTTGCATTTAGGTTTTTCATTTCACAAAAATACATCAAGCTATACTTACAGCACTTCAAGAATTTCTAAGTCCATGGTTTCCAATCTTTCCATATTCCTCCTGAAAATGTGTTCCAAAATGCAAAGGTCACACAGTCTGGTTTCTAGCAGGAACAACCCCATTTTTCCGGTAACAGTTTTCTGTTGTTGTTACCTTTTCATTGATGGGATAAACACCCAACCTTAAGCAGCTTATGGAAGGAAAGGGTTCATGATGGCTTGCAGTCTCAAAGGCAAGCTTCAAAGTGATAGGGGAAAGAATGGCATGAGCAGAGACTTGACATCGCCTGTGTCACTACAAGTGATAAATAGCAGCAAGAGAGTGAGCTGAGCTCTTGCAAGGTGTCACAGTCAGCAACACGCTGCTGGGATGAATTTTCAAACCAGGCATAATCTGGGAGGAAACGATTTATTAAAGATATGTATTGAGGGAAAATCTCATAAAAGTGAAAGAGGCTGGTCCTCTTTCACAGGCCCAGCAGAGAGAAAAACTCATCACCAACACTCACCAACAGACACACACAGAACAGCGAACAGGCAAGAGAGCAAGGAGAGAATTCTTTCACCTTTATATAGCCCTAGGGTGTGTCATGCAGTTCTATCCCAGATTTAATGGCTTCCTGAGTCTCTGGAATTTCCTTCCTGCACTGCCCACACAGGAAAGGATGTTTACTTCTATCTCCTTTGAGCTTCCTTACATCCTGCCCCCTACTGAGAGGCTGCCTTCCTATGAACATCCTCAAAGACCCACCCAAGATTACTTGAAAGGTTAAGCTGACATCAAAACTTAACCATCACACAAGGCATAGCTGACTATAACATGCCTAAACCCACCCCAACAACACACTTCCTCCAGTAAGCCTTCACCTTCCAATCTGTCATCAACTGGGAACTGTACATTTAAAATGTATCATCTTATGGGGACATTTGATTCAAACCACCACAGTTTTCATAAAACATTATATATTTTTTGTATCTAGTTTTTTTTTCTTTTTTATTATCCATAATTAAATATATTGAATGAGCAAATAATGAGTTGGTATCCCCATTTCCCCAATTTTCCTCTTCCTTGTCCCCAATCAGCTGGATATCCTTCTCTATGGGTAGTCTGGATCAGTCCATGGGGTAGGGGGTTGTGGATAGCCTAGGAGTCAACCGGGTTCCACCCCCCCCCCTTTGTATGTTGTTACTGAGGAGATCAATGTCTCTGGATATTCTCCCCCACCATGGCTCTTACAATCTTTCCACCCCTTCTTCCACTCAGTTCCCTGAGTCATGGTGGGTGAGTATTAAGGCTGCTTTGTTGTTGAGGTCTTAGGGGTTCTCTGTACTTCTGCTTTAGGTTGTGTTGAAATTGTTGGTGTCTGTCTGGCTTATCCTGTGTTGACTGCCTGGCTGTGGTTGTGGGTCTCTTGCTTATCCCACCACTATCTGCGGGGGTTCTATATGGACCCTTCATGGAAGATCTGGTGTGGCTCATCTCTTGCCCGGATGTCAGCTATCGGCCTGCGGTTCATTGGTAGGGTTGGAGGATCCATAGCTCTCTTGCTGCATTCTGAAAAATACAAAGAGAATCTCCATCAGATAGTGAGATCAGTATAGGTTAACTTAGATACACATTTCTGAATTAGCTAGATTCTCAAAATGCACTATATGAGTGATTTACAAACATTATATTTTTAAAATGAGCCTTTTTATCTAGCCTACATTAAACTGTAATTCATGTGCCAGTGAGCAGATGAAAGATGAGTATTGGGAATCCTTGGTTTCCAGGAGTTGGGTGCCCAGTGGTGAACTATATGCAGAGTACTCCCCGTGGACAATAAAAGTTCAGCAAGATGGAAGCTAGCATTTATTGAGTACTCAGTTTTCAGCAGATACAATACTATAAATAACATGCAATGTTAATTAGACCACAAACAACCCTGAAAGCTCACTTGTTGCATATAATATGTAGATTGAGAAACAGAAACTACAGAGGTAATATGGTCTATACAGGACAGAACTGAAGTAATGATTTATTCAAGTCCAGATCTTAGTTAGGCTTGTGTGTTAGCCATAATATTGTGCTGCCTCTCACAGGAATCTGTAGATTTGGGGATTGAGAGGACAGAAAAAGTCAGATAATGTTTTAAACAGGGCACAATTTGCATTGTATCCCCAGGAATGTTGGAAGAATGGATCAAATCCTATAGGCCGCAATAATCAATCACAAGAGAAATGGTAATGTCCTAAAAGAGAGGGGAAACTCTCAAAGTCAGATTCTGTTATCAATCACATTGGGTCCCCACCAAAATTTATACATTGAAGCCAAGCCCTCATTATCTGAGAATGTGACTTTTCTTAGAAAAAGTTATTATAGGTGTAATCACTTCAGATATGACCATATTCTTATAAACAAGAAATTTGAACAAAGAAAAACATGTTTATAGAATGAGCATTAAAAAAAAGATCAAGTTGATGAATACACAGGCCAGGGAACAATGAAGACTGCCAATAAGTCTCCATAAACTAGGAGACAAGCATGGGGAAAATTTATCCTCAGAGTCCTCAAAAGGGTCAAAGCTACTGAGACTTTGATTTTGGACTTCTAGCCTCCAGAACTATGTCACAATATGATTTTGTTGTGCAAGCCACTTCATCTGTAGTACTTTGTTGTGACAGCACCAGAAAATCAACATGGAGTCCAAACATCTGGATTTACCTACATTCTGGAATGTTGGTCCAGAGAAATTGTGTCCTGGTATAATTAGTACCAGCTTGAGATAAGCAAATATTTATGTGTGCATGCATGTTTTCATGTGGATGGGCACACATGTATGTGGAGGTATATGTAGAAGCCAGAGGGCAGTAAAAGGTGACCTTCTTAATTGCTTTTCCAAAGAATCACTAATTTGGCTAGACCGTATAGCTAGTGAGTCTTGGGGATCCTCCTGTCTTCACCTCCACAGTGTTGGGATTACAGACACATTCTACCATACTCAGATATTTGTTTTAATTTGGATGCTGCATATACGATATTACTGTGTAGAAGAATGAAAGTTCAAACCTAATCTCTCACCCTGCAGAAAACCCAACCCCAAATATATCAGACCAACGAAACTGCCAAAGGAAAAAGTAGGTGCTACACTATAAGACTTCTATTTTTAAATTTCTCACCAAGGCCAGTTTTGTCCTGAGTTGTCTCCATCGCAGGCTCTGGACAATTCTGTGTGAGGGAATGATTACTGCAAATTATCTTGAAATTTTGATTGTGCTACTGTTTAATTCCAATAGTGTGTACTTGTATTGAATGACACTATTTCTTACTCATAGGGTAGCAAATTTGCTCAAGGGATTCTGAGTGCATCTCCTCTGTATCCCAAATTCCCTTCTGGTTGAAAAAAAGCTCCTGACTATCTCTCCTTGTTAAACTCTCTGGATAGTGTGAAGTGTATTCTTGTGAAAATAAGTTGCTATGCATATAGATTATTATTATTACAGTAATCTTCATGCCCCTGAAAAGGGATCTGTGCATGTTCCCAAGAAACCAGGTATGTGTCATTGGTAACTTGCACTGGAAATCAGTATAAAAAATAGAAGTTGCCATAATATAAAATATTTATTATGTGTGTAAGTATAGCTAATTCTCTTCTAACAGTGGATCAAAAGTGATCTTATTACATCTTATATGCATATCATTATTAAATAATAATACATTATAAGCTAATAAAAACAGTTGTATAGTTGTAACAGCATTAAAATGTAAACCCCTAGATGCAGAAAATGAGCTTCCTGGTAATTATTCTTGCTATTAAATGATAACATCCAATTGCCATCTAATCTTCCGTCTACAAATAAGCGTGTAATACTGGAAATACACTCTGATTACATGGCTGTTTGTCCCTTGTAAAAGTAATAAAATGAACTAGAAGAAGTATTGCAAATTCCAATGACAAATTTTATTCAGACTCTAATGAAAGATGCTAGGTGAAGCTTGTGACTGAATATCATCCTCATTTCTGTCTTCAGTACCAATGATCTCAGTATTTAGTTCCAGATGTCAAGGTTTGTATTCCAATATTATTATCATTATCTGATAGCATTGTTACATAATGAGAACTGACTTGATATTCTAATGAAGCCTGTGCAAATCTGATTTGGAAAATGCAGCAAAATATCTATTTGTATATAGAGTTCAAATAAAGTGACAAATTCTTCCACTTAAGTCTTTTGCAAATAATGTTATCATCTCATCTCTCTTAGGCATTTATCTAAAGCTATAATTTTTCTACTTATTTAAGCCACAACATAAAAATACAACTTTTAAATGATTTCTATGATTGAATGTTCAGATATTCAGAACTTGATCCAGTGACTTATATATTATCTTATTGAACCATGAATTAATACAATAACTTAATAAATATTTCAAGTTAATAATGAATGAATGAAAAGTTGAATGACATAAAATCTGATCTATTTCCTGAAAGTTAATGAAGTAAAAATATTTGTGCATTTTTTTATTGAATGAATAAATATTTGGGTGAATTTTCTACACAGACTAGATGTACAATATTATGAGGTCTTAGAACATCACAGTGTATACAACACTGTAGTTTTATTTACCTTAAGAGAAAATTTTTACTCTTGTGACTTTAAGGTTGTACATATGTATATAGTGACCATTAAGTGAACTAGAAGATACTAAGAAAATTTGCCATGAAGAATTAAGGCAAGGATGAGATGGAGGGAAAAGAAGGCTTCAAGTTTATTAGGAAGATGTATGGCTTTAAATATTTATGTTTTCTGGGTTCCTCTTCTGCTTCAGAAATGAATTATCTGAAAAAACTGGCAATCATTCTGTAACATTTTATTTAAAAAAAATAAAGTGACTTGAATAAAAATGGCTTGAAGTCATTTATTTTAAGACAATAGTAGCTAATACTTATTGAGGGCACCCTTTGGTCTACAGCTACAGGTGAAAAATAGAAGTGGGGAAAAGGTTCATGGATCAGTGACTTCAACCCTGAGCTGACAGAAAACACACACACACACACACACACACACACACACACACACAAGTCTCACTGCCTGTCAGGCAATGAGGCTGCAGGATGCCAGAGTTCTCCCATCCCAGAAGGCAATTGCCTGGAGGACCACTCTGTTTGCCTCTATACCAGTCATAACACGGAAATAAGCAATATGTAAGTAACATACAGAAACACGCAGTACCTGTAGACAGGATGTCATTCTTTGAGTTCTTAGATGAGCTTTAGAAAACTTGGTACACCTTCAGCATTTAAATACAGCCACTTTAAAGCTGTTGTGGAGGGGCGGAGCATCATGACGGACTAGTAGCAGCCTCTCCAGGACTCTCTTCGAAAAGGTTTGATACTTCAGCTGGGATCCAAACCCGGGACCCCAGCTGGCCTTGAACCCAAACCTACCATCTCCCCAGCTCCACAATGGGGGGGGGAGGTGGGTCTGGTTTCCCCATCTGCTTTCTACTGGCAGAGGGACAAAGCGCCGCCCTTCCCCCACCCCTACCTCCCACTCAGGCTGGCTGAAAACCACTCTCTCCCGGGACCTCCTTCCCTCAGCCTCCCTCCAGCGATTCTTGGGTGCACTTCTCCCCAAGACCCCCTCCACATACACAGGTAATTGCTCCTCAGGCAAACTGAACTAGCACTCTGTCCATAGCTGCCAGGCGGGGCCAGCTCTCAGACACCGGGGAACCACAGCCAGGGCAGGGAAGACAAAGGCTGCTTTGGCTGGCTCTGGGGACCACACACGACTGACCCTCCAGTGATTCTTGGGCGCACTTCTCCCTGAGACCCCTCCAATACACGGGCGTTCCTGTTCCGCGGGTAAGCTGAACTAGGGCGCGAGAATGCAGCTGCCCGGTGGAGCCAGGGCACCATGGGGAAACCTCAGCCAGTGCTGAAGGAGCAAAGGCATCTCGGGCGGGCACCATATAGGTGGGCACAGCCAGGTGGGAGAACACTGGGCCCTATAGTGGGAGTGCTGGGACTGTGTTTCTACTCCAGCATACCATCTGGGAGCAGGGTGATCCAGTCAGGTAATAAACTAAGCCTCGCTGGGCATACAACTCCCCAACAGGAAAGACGTTTGTTTAAGATCAAACCTGGTGATCTTCCCCTTGGAAGCAAAACAGGCTGATCAACACCCCCCAGGGTGCCAGAGTCCCACTCTCCAATACCTAGACATGGGAAGAAATCAAAGGAAAAAACCCACAGAAATCAAAGACGGAACTCCACAACCCAGGCCCCCTAGTCCCTTTATGGAGCAGGAGACTGGCAAAGAAATAGAGGCAACACACACACAATCACAAATAGAGAACAATATGACCACTGACCACAACTGCAATGCAAATATGAAGCAGCTAATGGCTGATATGGAAAT
>PVHP010040727.1:0-15440 GCA_004024765.1 Zapus hudsonius | reverse complement strand
GTTTTCTCTCTCTCTCTCTCTCTCTCTCTCTCTCTCTCTCTCTCTCTCTCTCTCTCTCTCTCTCTTTCTCTCTCTCTCTCTCTGCTTGAAAATGAATAAATAAAATATTTTAAAAAGTGAGTGGAGGGGCTGGAGAGATGGCTCAGAGGTTAAGGCACTTGCCTCCAGTGCCTGAGGCCCTGGGTTCAATTCCTCAGGACCCACATGTGCAGACCCACAAGGTGGTGGCCCTGGTTCTCTCTCTTTCTCTCTCTCTGCTTGAAAATGAATAAATAAAATATTTAAAAAAAAAGTGAGTGGAATGCCCTCATTCACCTCCCTCTGCTTCCTGACCTCCAATGCAATGTGGCCAGCCACCTCGTGCTCCTGCCACCATGCCTTCCCCGCCATGATGGACTGTACCCTCCAACTGTGAACCAAAATAAACCCTTCCTTCCATGGGTTGCTTCTGCGAGGTATTCCATTACAGCAGCAAGAAAAGCACTAATAGACATCCCCATCTTACAGATAAAGGGGCCCAAGATCCCAAAACCCAAACCCCATTGGCTCCTAAGTACCTTCCTATGCCAGCCATGGTCTTTGGTGTCCTCACCCTGGGGACAATTCCTGAGCTTCTGAAAGTGTGTGTGTGTCTGGCTCTCCCAAGCCTGGGGCGGTCTGCAAAGCGGTGGCCTTGGCCTGCTTGCCTGGGGAGATGGCTTAGTAGAAAAGTGCTTGTCTTACAAGCATGGGGACCTGGCTTTGAACCCCAGAACCACGGATGAAGCTAGGTGTGGCGGTACAGCTGTAATCCCAGCACTGGGGAGGCAGAGACAGGAGGCTCTCTGGGGCTTGCTCATCAGCCAGTTTAGCCTAATTAGTGAGCTACAGACCAATGAAAGAGGCAGAATCAAAAAAAAAGTGGACACACATAAACACACACATAGAAACACACAAGCACAGAGTTCCCACCTGTTCAAAGCCTCTGGTTCCTCCCCAGGTACTTGCTAACTTTTGACCCCTTCTGCCCTGTGTAGGGAGCGGGCTCCAGACTGCTCTCAGGACTCTTGGACTCCTTATCCACGGTCTCAGCCCACCCAGAGGGCAGGGTCTCTGCACTCAGCGGAGGCCTCACACCTTCCCACCACTGGACAGTTCATTTCGGCTGAAGCCAAGGCAGGTGCTGGGCAGGCTCCTCACTGTGATGCAGAGACAGCAGGCTGGACACTAACCCCTCCCAGGCTCTGGAGAGAGAGAGAGAGAGAGAGAGAGAGAGAGAGAGAGAGAGAGAGAGAGAGAGAGAGAGAGAGAGAGAGAGAGAGAGAGAGAGCGCCACAGTCAAAGCACAGTCCTACCTGGACTGTTTGTACACCCAGGACCCAGAGCTGAGGACAAGAATGGAATGTGCTGTCATTAAGCCAAACAAGACCCACATGTACCTGAAGGTCCCTGAAGCTGAGGCAGAGGGCAGTATGTCACCAGCATAGGACCTCAGAGGTGGGTGACATTGGGAAACAGAGTGCTTTTAGGAAACGTGCAACTCTGCAGCCATCAGAAGCCCACCCCACCTACAATGACTCTTTGCCCTGAGGCGGGCTGGTCATCCCAAGTCTGAGCTCCCAAGAGCCCTGCATCATTTGAACAGTGGTCACCAGGCTGTCACGTGGGTGCTGCCGTGTCTGCCACCCAAGGCCATGAACTTGATGAAACAGGGATCACATCCCATCTCCCCCCTGGGTCCCCTGGTCTTAAGGGACCTTCACTCGATGACTGTCCTGTGACGAAGCAGGGACAAAGCAAGTAGTCATGGGATGAGCTCTCTGCTCAGAGGTCATAATGACTTCCTGCTTGCCCTAAAATACGTGTGTGTGTTTTTCCTGGCATTTCTTAATTTGGGAAACTTGGCACAGTAATTCCCCACAGAATAGGAACAGTGAGCCACCAACTCTTAGGAAGTGGGTTTTATATGCCTCGCTTCCTGCACATGGGCCAAGGAAGGTGGAGATAGAGGACATCCTCATGCCCTGGGTTCCCCTGGGGTGGGTGTCGTCACTCCCTGCCCAGTCACAGTACCCATACCCCAGGAACGAGAGGACGAGCCACAGAAAACCTGGCAGTTTCTGGAGCTTTGCATTTCACAAGCCTGGACTGTGGAGCTAAGAAAACGGCCTTGCAGTAGAGGGGGCTTGGGTGTGTGGGGGGCATCAAAGGTTCTTCCTGCTCAGAGAAGTCCCCAAGCAGCAAGAGTCTATCCACACTGCTTTTGCTAGTCTTGAGATGGGCCAACATTAGCAGTCCTGGAGGTCATTGGAGGAAGAACTCTGCCTCGGTGGTCTGTCTCCTTGGTATGAGAGGGAGGAGAAGGGAGCCTGTCAATCATTCACTTGGTCAGAAGACCATGCCTCACCTAAATACATGTTAATGAGGTGAGAGGAATAATTATAATCTTACTGAAATGATACACTATGCCTCCCAGAAGTTCCTCTTCATTGGCTGATTCTGCCCCATTCTCTGAGCTCTAACTCAGAATTCTTTTTCCGTCCTCTTTGGATGGGGACTGAGGTCATGCTTTCCCGAACCCTTTTGGGCTTTTCCACCTCTTCCTCAATCAATCTCCTTTGCGTTACTAATTCCTCATTAACCATGTGCGTAATTTTTCATGGTCATGAGACAAAGACTTCCACAGGATGGAAATTTATGTGCAAAGACAACAGTCTTAATGAGGAGCCTGACAGGGTTGGGGACTGAAAAACATCACGTGTGAAGCATATCATGTTATAGAAATTGTTCTTAGAAATGCTGGAGTAAATAGAGACCACTGACATGAAACACAATCTGCGGCCATGAGTAGGCTGACCATACCTCCTACTGGGAGAGAACAGCGAACCAAGAAAGGAGCACTTGTGTAATGGAGCCTGGGCCTGGGGGAGACAATCAACAGCTTTCAAATTCGGCCAATTTTCCACTTAGTGAGGGGGACTCCTTGTCTGGAACTTGGGATTCAGGGTGATAGGCACTGGATCCCATACTCTTGGGCTCCCAAGACAAGTTGCACTATGGGAGCAATTGGCGGGGAGGCTACTAAAAATAGAATCTAGGTAATCCAGAATTGTGTATATTTGTTAACCTACAGTGATCTCACTCTCCGATGGAGATTGTGTTTGTATTTTTCAGGATGCAGCGGGAGAGCTGGGGCCCATCTAACCCTACCAACCGACCATAGGCCGATAGCTGAGATTCTGCAAGAGAGGAACCACCACAGTCATACCGTGGAGGGTCCATATGGAACCCCACAAAGAATGTCGGGATGAACAAGGGACCCACAGCCACAGCCATTAAATCAACACAGGATAAGCCAGTGAGACAGAAACCAATGATTTCGACACAAAGACCCCTAAGCTCACAACCTTAAAGCAGCCTTAATACTCATCCACCACGACTCAGGGAACTATGCGGAAGAGAGGGTGGAAAGATTGTAAGAGCCGTGGTGGGGGAGATTATCCAGAGGCATGGCCAGAGAACCTGGCTGAATACTAGGCTATCCATGGTCCCCTGTCACAAGGACTGATCCAGACGACCCATGGAGGAGGTTATCCAGCGGATTGGGGAGGGGAGGGCAGCGGGGAATTGGGGATAACAACTCATTGTTTACCCACTAAATATTGTAACTCATTATGGACAAGAAAAAAAAGAAATGTGAAGTAAAGATAGAAAGCAGATTGGCAAGGGGGAGAAGAAGAGAAGAAGGAAGGAATGGAGGGAGGGGAAAGGAGGGAATCGGAAAAAGGAAGGAAAGGAAAGGAAAGAAGAGAAGAAGGCAGGGAGGGCAGGTCACCCATCAAGATCTCAAAATGTAACCAAATGAGTTACCCAAAGACTGGGACACCTCTGTGTCTGTCCCCTGTCCCTCTGAGTCGAGGAGGGACAGGCCTTCTGGCTGGTCCTCAGGACGGTGACAGGGTTTAAGGGGCCCCAGTCCTCATTCAGCAGACACCACAGAAAGACAGGGCGTTGACCCTGCTCACCAGGAAACCTGGTGGGGACGGGCAACGGGGAGATGGGAGGACTCAGGAGCTAAGACCCCCCTTCCTAGCCTGCAGAGCAGGACAGGAAGCCACCACAGGTCCTTGCTCCCAGCCCCTTCCACTGCCTGCAGATGCTCTCGGGGCCCCTGGTGAGCCCCCCACTCCTGATGAATCTGTTCTCAGGGAATGAGGAAAAGAACCCTTTAATGAATCTCCCGCCCTGGTTAATTATTGTGATGGTTTTCGACTTCGGAGTGGTGGAACAGAGGGCTACCATGTGCAGAATGTTGCAATACCAACAAACACGCTTTCTGCTGGGCAGGGAATGAGGAGGCATGCTCTGGGTTCAGGCTGTGAGGTGATCATGAAGGGTTAGCTTGCTGGATCCTGGCCTGGCCTTCTGGAACCATCCACTGCACCCTCTAAGCTCCCAGTCTCTCTGCCTTGCCTGCTCCCTTCTCTCAGCACCTCCACTCTTCTGACCCACCTCTCTTCCCTGTCACTGCTCGTCACCCACATTCTCTCCGAAGCCACCAGGTCTGGAAACACTCTCCAGTGCATAGAGCCAAAGGCTTCAAACCGGTTGGGTTTGACCCATAGCTCTGTGGTTACCCACCCCAGCCGGCCACAAAGGGTCCTATTGTAAGCATCCTGCCAGAACAGAGGAGATTCTAAAAGACACTTGCGCCTCTCCATTGGGACAAAGGTACCTGTCATGGTTTGATACAGGTGTCCCCCACAAACAATTGAATGTGTTCTGATAGACCAATCCTCAGCTGATGGCAGTTTGGGTTTTACAACCTCTATGAAGCTGTGTTGTCAGGGGCGGGCTTATGGGGTTATAAGCCAGCTTCCCCTTGCCAGAGTTTGGCACACCTTCCTGCCGCTCTTTGCAGTGCTGTGGCGGAGGTGATGTCCACCCTCTGCTCATGCCATCGTTTTCCCTGCCAGGATGGAGTCTCCCCTCGAGTCCGTAAGCCAAATAAACCCATTCCTCCACAAGTTCCCTGGGGGGGCTGTGGTGGGAGACAGAATGAGGAAAGACACCCCAGGTGTAGGAGAGAAGGGAGAGAGTGTGGGGAAGGAAGGGCCTAGAACCAGGGAGACTCCCTGGAAGCAGGGAATGAGAGACTGTGCTGGAATTGGGGCTGAGGGAGTTAAGAAGTCCACTCTGGAGCCCAGGAGGATTCTGGGTAGCTGTAGCTGAAGCACCCCCACTTTTCCCTGGTTGCTGGATTCCATCTCTGGCTGCCCCTCACGAAGATGAGTAGGTGGAAAGCGCCTGGGTGTCATTTCTCTGACTGTAGCCTTCCAGACTTGAGATCTCTGGGCCTGTCTTTGTCCCTGGGTCCCCAAGCACAAGGTGCAAGCTTGTCCCCCCAAGTCAGCTTCTGTCCCTAATGACTCCCAGGATCCAGTTTTGCTCCTTTTCTGGAATCTGAGTGGCAACTGGGTACCTAGCGCCACCTGCTGTTGGAGTCTGGAAGCAAGGCCACAGTGACCCGCCTCTTACTAGCTGAGGTGGTTCAGGAAGTTGCCAGGCATCTCAACATCTTAATCTGCAGAATAGTGAAAATGTAAAAATGAGTGGAATAATGTGAACACGGTCTCCCGTGCCCAGACCTGGTGCCCTGTCTGGTCCCTTGTTACCAGCATCCAGATTGTAGCCACTTGGTCAGAAGACATCGGATCCCTAGGGCCAGCTGAGCTCCAGGCTCCAGGGGAATGGAGGTGGGGTTGGGGATCTCACAAGCTGATCTCTCAACTCTGATGCACTGGCAAGTAGCCAGATTGTGAAATTTCCCAATGACTTTTTCCCCAAATTTCAAAAGCAAATTGCATTTTAAATATTCTTTTAAAATTTTGATTATTTATTAGCAAGCGGAGAAAGAGAGAATGGGCATACCAGGATCTCCAGCCACTGCAAACCAACTCCAGATGCATGGGTCACTTTGTGCATCTGACTTTACCTGAGTACTGGGGAATCGAACCTGGGTCATTAGGCTTTGCAGGCAAGAGCCTTTAACCTCTCTGAACCATAGCTCCAGCCCCCATTTTACGTACTCTTGATGTTTTCACTGATAAGACCTTAGGAAATGGTCTATGCAGGCCATGGTCTAGGTCATAATGCTATGTCCCGGGTCCCTTATACATGGCTACCTAGGTGAGCTATTCTCCCTATTTCACAGATAAAGCAACTAGGGCTCAGTTACCCCAAAACACACAGCTAGCAAGAGGGAGACCTATCTGCCCCACTCACTTGGTAAAGAAGACAAGCACCAGGCCCTGTGTAGAGATGGAAGGGTGTGAGAGGTAGCAGGGGGTCCTGCCCTGGGTGAGCACTTCCCTCGACAGCAGCAGGCTTGGCTAGAAACCACCAAGGCTGGTACACCGACTGTCTAGTTCAAGACCCTGAGGGTCGCCATGGCAGATGCTCCTCCTGGGGTCCCCAGGAACCCCAGCCTTGGGATCCCAGATCTGGACTGCTGAGGGCTGGAGAGGCAAGCCACAGATATGCTGCCTCCCAGCTGGGCAGCCACATCTGTGTGTCTATCTTGTCTCTGAACCTCCCTCCCTAAGGTGAGAAGAAAAAGGCCTCCATTTTTCTTTGGAAAGGGAGAAACGGTAGGAGGCTTATGACTGATCCTTACATAGGACTCAGTCCAGGACTAGACCATGGCAAGCAAGGAACCAGAATAGAACTGTGGGCACTTTCCACTAGAAACCTCCTGGGACTAAGGTGAGCCATGCCATCACCAACACCGTCCACCAGGTGGTGCTATGGGACAACTTTCAAAACTCTGGGTCTTCCCTGCCCCCCCCCCCCCAGCTGGTTATCTCCCAGGTGCAGGGAGAGGGTACCTATGAGTGTTTCATTTGCCCTGTGATCCCATCTCCTCAGGAGGTTGAGATAGAAAAATTTCAAGTTCAAGGCCTGCCTGGACAATTTAGTAAGACCCTGTCTCAAAATACAGAGAGGGCCGAGGATGTAGCTCAGAGATAAGAGCACTTGCCCAGCGTGGCCCTTAGTTCAATCCTCAGAATATTAAAAAGGAGGAGAGATGGTGGAAGGTCAAGGCCAGACTGAGCTGCCCAGAGAGACCTTGTCCAAAATCATAGCAAAAACAAGACACTATGAAGTGTTAGGGGCTAGAGCAGGGGTCTCGGGGACAGGGCAGGGAGGGACACTCCTCACACGTGCATATTCTTGATCTTTGAGTCATTCCAAAGCATTAACTCCCAAGGACTAGATCTGAAACAGAGGCGGCCTGTGCTCACGCAGGGTTCGCACCGAGCTGCGGTGCTGTTACCTGAGTGAGAACTGTTTGGGGAGGAGTATGAGAAACCTGAAGATTTAATAAACACGGCTGCATGGAAGAGAGGGGGCCAGTCCCGTGAGTCTCTCTGGGCCTCTGAATGTGTGCATGCGAACACACACACACACACACACACACACACACACATGCACACGCA
The DNA here is from genome assembly GCA_004024765.1 of Zapus hudsonius. NCBI lineage: Eukaryota > Metazoa > Chordata > Mammalia > Rodentia > Dipodidae > Zapus > Zapus hudsonius. Next base: position 7,962 of record PVHP010040727.1, on the reverse strand, counting down.
CACACACACACACATGCACGCACGCATGCGCACACACATACACTCTCACTCTCACACACATGTACACACCACACACGCACACACACATACACACACACATGCAAAAGCCATTCCTAATCTTAACCTCCACTTTGTGGCTGACATCATCCAAGGCTAACTCATACTGACCACCCTTGACAAGGGCAGAGGGCAACATGGAGGTCAGGGAGGAGGACTGTTGGCATGCACGTCTCCAGCGTGCGCAATACAGGCAGGTACTCTCAGGTGGCCTCGGGGTCCGTCCCCAGAAGCTCCAACCTTCTCCTTCCAGGGCTGGTCCTCTAAAGATGGCTTCAGCACCCCCACACACCACCCCCAAACCAGATTCTGAGGCACACACACACAGGCCTCCCTCGGGAATGCCAGGCTGTCACCATCTGCTTCTTCAACTTTCTCTCGTGATTCTTTTGGGGTTCAGGATGCACCACAAGGAGGGTAGCACCTGTCTCTCCCACTACCCACCTTTCTGGGTGGCTTAAGGTCTCTCCCCATCCAGGTTAGGCAGCACAGCCCTTGGCCACCACCCTGTCCCCAAGCCTCGGAATCCTTGGGAGAAGGGACTGGATTCCTCTTCTAGAGGCGGGCTGTGATGGGACAGACTCCAGGGAGGCTCCCCGGCCGCAGCCCTACCTGAGCACCCACCCCTGTGTGTCTGCCTCATAGAGCTGATCCTGCCAGGGCAGGTGGTGATGCCTCACTGTCTCTGTAAGGGCTTGGGCTTCTCAGTGACAGTGACCGAATCTGCCAGCCAGAGGTGATAAGGACTGGGGCACAGGGTCTGGAGTCTCTGTTTGCTTTGCGTCCCAGAACAAGTAAAATCCTCTCTGGTGTCCCCAGTTACAAAGATGACTTAAGTCCAAGAGTTCAGTAACAATGGAATGGTATAAAAGGCCTAAGGGAGTCAGCCAGAGCACCTTCCTGTCACCCAGTCTTGGCACCCCTGGGCTCCCAGGAGCCACGAGGAAACTGAAATTCCCTACCTGTTCAGGACGGGTCTCCAAATCCCAGTACTGCCAGTCCCAAGTGCCAGGTACCTGGGTCACAGCAGCCACCCTGGGGGCCAGCCCAGGAGCCACCACACCCCAGACACAGAATCCACAGAGCAGAATTAGGAGTTGGGACAGCCACCCCTTCCCATGGCCCTCTGTCAACCTCTCACCCATCATGGCAGAGTGCCACTGGGCCCCAAGAGACAGGCAAGGCCTGACCCATCACCTCGTCTTAGCAATGAGGAAAGTAAGGTTGGAGGCCAAGGTCACGAGTCCACAGAGGACAGAGCCCACAAACAAGCTGTCTCTGGTACCCAGCTGGCTGGCCACCAGTGTGGACCTCTCATCTTCAAGGCTGGGCATCCGGATGGACAGAATGGTCACCACCCCAGGGTTTCACCGTCTGCCTCACAGAGCTAAAAAACCTTCAACGAGGCCCTGACCCCTACCTACATCCAAAGACTCCAAAAGGAAGACCCCTATTGAGGATTCTTTGGGGGACAGGCAAAACTGGACCTTAGTCTTGTAGGCTCTCCCCCTCTTGGGAAACAAGTCAACCCTCATCGCTGGGACCAGCGGGAGGACTGAGTGGTAGATCTTACAGAGCCATTGCTTAGAACTTGTGGAGAGAGGGACCCAGAAGGCTGGTCGTCTCTGTGATTGGGTGGGGGGAGCCAGACCCCAGCAGCCCCCCTTCCCAAGTAGCCAAGCCAGATCAGGCTGGTACCCTTTCCAGCCCTCTGAGGACACTGAAGACTGAGTTTAGGTGGCTCACAGGCAACCAGGTAACAGGTGCAATCCAACCTACTAGGTAAACATGGCTTCCAGAGTCAGCCCTTAGGAGTCTGCTCTCATGGGGTTTAGAGCTTGCAGGGTGCATGGTCTGAGATCACGGCACTCCTAGGGGGTGGAGGGAGGAAGGGCCCACCTCCTGAGCTCTAGAAGAAGACACCAGACCTCAGAGTCTTCACATGACCACTGTAGCAAACCACCTGTGGCACGTGCTCCAAAGATGACTTCTCATTTGAGACGGGATCTCATGCAGCCCAGGTTTGCCTCAAACTCCCTATGTAGCCAAGGATGACCTTGAACTTCTAATCCTCCTGCCTCCACCTCCCAGGTGCTGAGATTACATGCCTGAGTCACTAAACCCTATATGTGCAGTGCTGGGATTGAACCCAAGACTTTGTGTGCGGTAGATAAGCATTCTACCCACTGAGCCACATCCCCAGCCCCTAACCATGGTTTCTAATACGAGTAAAAGCCCACTGAGGGGGTAGGGGTCTTCAGGCACAGGTGGGGTCCACAGCCTGCTCACAGGCTTAAACCCCAGGGGGGGGATACCTTCCCTATCTCAGGGTCACAGGGCAAGGTGCTTCCTACGCCCCTCCCCTCCTTCTCCACCCTGTGTCCTTACTGCTGGGTCAGCAGCCACAGATGCCCACTCCTCCAGCCCCCAGTGTCCCGCCTGGGCATGAGGACTGTCTCCTGCCCCTCATTTCCTCATCCTTGGGCATGAAGGAAAATCTTTGTGCATTCAACCACCTCACCACATCTCTGTCTTTCAGAGTTTCCAGACCCCCCTTCACAGGGTGTGGGCTCTGGGAATGGGGGCTGAATTCTGGAGGCAGTTCTGAGCCCCATATATGAGGCCTCCAATTCACCCCAAAGGTATTTCATATATCGAGTCTGACAGTTTTTGTAGGGGGAGGTGAAAGGGGACCCCAGCTAGATAGAGACCCGCAGAGGGAAGAGGGAAGAGGGGAGAGGGGGCCTCAGGCAAGTAGAAATGCAGGTCAGGAAGTTTGCTGTGGCTGGGTGGGTGAGCAGACGGACCTGCAGGGCAGGAGATGCCAGGTTAATAAAAGCCTCCCCTTGCCCAGATCCCAGAATAGCTGAGAGCAAGACCCTCCTCTGCCAAAAAGAGCCCAGCATCTCCTCCCCTCCATGCCCATCATAAAGGGAAACGTATCCCACTCACCACCAAGTGAAGACACAGGAACCTTTGTGACAGGAGTCTTGTCCCAGCACAAAGCTCCTCCCCGCCACCACCCACCAGCAGGCGAAGTCCATGTGAAAGGTCAGCAGTGGACACAGGCTGCAGGGAGGCTGGTCCAAGAAGTACAGCAGGCCCGAGAGGAGGGTGGGACCATCTCAATCCCTGCTTGATCTTCCCCCACATGGCTACCCAGAGGGTGAGGGTAAAGTGCCCAGTGCAAGGCAGGCGAAGTCTAGAGCCACAGCCTCTCTGGAAACCACGACTCTCGACCCACAGGGCCAGGGCTGCAGCCACCTGCTGCCTCTCCCAAGGGCCCACTGGGCAGACTGAGCTTCAAAACCAAACTCAAGGCCTCCAGTCAGACAAAGCAGCTGCCCTCATCCCCATAAACCACTTGTTGATATCAGCTCCCTGTGGCCAGGCCTTCCGGGGGGCTGAGTAGCCTCTGGTCAGAGTCCCCAAGCTCTGACCAGACATGTACCCACTCTCCCATCATCATAGCCCCCCACCCCCACCATTCTGGCTGAAGCCTCCCCAAAAGCTGACCTTCAACTTCAATATGTCAGTGAGCCTGGATCGATTCTCAGCATCAGACAAGGGGTCCAGGCCCACAACTCCCCTCCAAGCCCCCAACCCTATTGAGAAAAACCTTAGAAACCACCAAGGTCAAAGACCAGCCCTCCCCACCACCTTCCCCGCTTCTGAAATATACTCATGCCTACTTAAATCTATTTATTGAAAACATCACAATAAATAGAACACCAGTTCCCCTCATTATAAATTAAAAAGTAGCCAATAAAAAGACACGATTAAAACAAAAAAGAGCTATAAAAGTCTGGCCACTTCCCAGCTGCTCTAAGCCCCGCCCCGCTCCCAGAAAAGAGGAGTTAGCTAAGGTTCAGGGGTGTTACAATACATTGGCACCTCAATGGTCTCACGCCTCTTAATGGAGGCCCATCTGAAAGCATCCCAGGAAAACAGGGTACCCACCCCGCACTTCAGGATGCTGGTTTAAAGACTCCCTCTGCCTCATGCTTAACCCAGCGGGGAAACCCATACCCATGGCTCCTTCTCTGATCACGCCCTTGAGGCACACCAAGTCTCACCCAGGAAGTCCCCACTCAACAGGCCCACCCTCGCGAGCCCCCAGAGGTCACCGCTGGCTGAGGTGGGACACCAGGTAGACCAGGCCCACCAGGAAGAGGCCTCGAACCCCCAGCATCATGAGCAGGAAGAGAAGCAGGATGGAGGTGACAGGTTCCACAGGATGGTTGCCAAGGTGCCACTGAGGAAAGCCCATGTTCACCAGCTGTCGGTTGAGGTCATTGAAGGGGGACTGGGCTGCACCCAGCCTGGCACCTGCCTGCTGCTGACGGGTCCCGGGACCTCCCAGAGGGGCCCCATGGCCCCTGTTGAGAAAACCCTAAAAAGGGAAGAAAGATGAGACAAATGAGACCAGAGAATTTTCCTTGGTGTGATGATGAATCTCAACTGTCAACATGACAAGATCTAGAATCATCTATAGAGTTGGCTAGTTGAGGAGGGAAGACCCACCCTCATGGTGGGTGGCACCATCCCATGGGCTGGGGGTCCCTGACTGAATAAAAAGGAGTGAGCTGAGAAGTCTGCCTCCTGACTGCAGGTGCAGCATGACCGTCTGCTTCCCGCTGCCACCACCACACCTTCCCCACCATGATGGACTCAAACTGCAAGAAAATCAACCCTTCCTTCCCAAAGTTGCTTGTGCGTAACTGCGAAGTGACGAGTGAGGTGCCAACCTAGGAGAGAACTCCAGGCTGTGCCCTGCCCTCCCCCAAGGCAACCCAAGGGCAGCTCTTCGTTCCCAGGATGCCACCCACAAAAATCGCAACAACAAGCCAGGCGTGGTGGCGCACGCCTTTAATCCCAGCACTCGGGAGGCAGAGGTAGGAGGATTGCAGTGAGTTCAAGGCCACCCTGAGACTACATAGTGAATTCCAGGTCAGCCTGGACTAGAGTGAGACCCTACCTCAAAAAAAAAAAAAAGAAAAGAAAAAAAAATTGCAACAACTGCTGGGCGTGGTGGCACACGCCTTTAATCCCAGCACATGGGAGGCCAAAGTAGGAGGATCGCCGTGAGTTAGAGGCCAGCCTGAGACTACGTGGTGAATTCCAGGTCAGCCTGGGCTAGAGCGAGACCCTACCTCAATAAAACAAAACAAAAATCCCAACAACTGTGTTACAAGCTCTCGGAACACAGAGATCTGTAGTCTGTGCTCCCAAAGGCCATGCCTGAGAGCAAGTGGCCAGGAGAGAGAAGAGGAGTGATGGAGGCACGGCCCTGAGACACTCCTTTTTTTAAAGTTTCCTGGGCTCCAGCTTTTCTCCCTCAATGCCCTTGAAAGAAAGAAGCTGCCTCAAGTAGAGCTGGCTAAAGGAAGCAAGCCCTTGGGTTTGAAGTCCAGAGGCTGCCTGGACGAAGAGCCCCGGGGAGACAGGTGCCAGGCAATAAGTCCGGTGTGTTCTTTCTGCCCACATGTTGGCCTCTGTCTCCAGCGCTCTGCTCTGTACAAGGGCAGCTTCAGGATATGGAAGGCCAGCAGCAGAGGCATCGAGGAACCGAAGCCAGCTTCTCCTCTTCCCCACAGGACGGGTGCCTACCTGTCGAGGTGTGCTACCTCTCTGAGAGGTGGTGGTCCTCACCCGAGGGTCATCATCCTGAACAATCTCTCCATTGGCCAGGATCCGTACCATCCTCCCAGAAGCTGGGGGTCTCTAATGGACTGTACCTGCAATGCATGGCGAAGTTAGGGGGCTCAGAGGTCCCCTCCCAAAAGCCCTTGGTGAGCTCTGTCTATATCATGAGGGTTCATAGTCAACCCTTCCCCTGACCTCAAAATGCCCATTAACTGTGAGGGGACAACTGTCCATGGTGCTCAGTGACCTGCCCTGAGAAGATGTTTGTCTGACTAATGAGAGGGGAGATAAATGTGCATTATTTGAAGGACACTGTCCATTAGGAAAAATACCCAAAGGATCCTTGAAGAAGTCACGGGCAAGTCTGAGGAGTGACCTCTGTCACAGACCTCGGTGCACCTGGGCACTGTGGGCAGCTGGGTCACCCCTCCCTCAGGCTAAACACCTCCCAGTACAGGAGGCTGGAGGCCTAGGCAGGGAGGCAGAGCCCCAAAACCTCCAGCTTCTTCTCCATTCCCTTTCCATATTTAAAAAAAGGAGGGGGCATCTCAGATCTCAGAGGACTGGCAGAGTGGTGCCCACCTGTAACTGCAGCTCTCTGGAGGCTGAGGGAGGAGGATGAGTTCAAGGCCATTTTCTATTCTATTCTATTCATGTAGCCTGGGCTACATGAGACCATCTCAAAGAAAGAAAAAAAAAGGAGGGTGTTTCCAGTACTTTGTATGCTAACTTATATATATATAATTTTATAAAGGAGGCAGGTGTGTGTTGGGGGAGGGATGGCTGCTCCCAAGAGGAGCAAATGCTAAAAACCTGGGCTTTCTCCTTCCAAGGTCCCCAGGATTCCCCCTTCCCAGGGAATCAGGACCCTCTGGTCACCACATGGTCCCTGAGCTGGCTGAGGGCACACTCCCTACCCCCATTGTCCCTGGCCCACCGGGAAGCACCAGTCTGTCCTTGGTTAAAGTCCAGGGTCTAGTCTGCTCAGAATATGGGGTGCAGGGTGTTATGGTGGCTTGGGTCCCCAAAGATCTTTTCCCCGGAGATGCCCCAAGGTGCTCATCCAAATCTCGCTACATGCCACAGGGGACAAGCAGGCGGAGCCCTGAGGTCAGCCCAAGGCCCAGAGCGTGACACCGAGTGCAGACTGCAGGGCCCAGGTGCAGGCTCCCAGTAGGTCCCGGGTGCAAGGGTGCAGCCTGCCTACCGCCTCCCTGCAGATCCCGGTGCAGGTCCCAGGTGAAGCTCGCGGCCCCTGGATGCACAGGTGCAGCCTGCAGGTCCCAGGTGCAGCCTGTGGGTCCTTGGAAGCACAGGTGCAGCCTGGGGGCCCTGGGTGCAGCCTGCAGGTCCAGGTTGCACCAGTGCAGCCTGAAGGTCCCAGGTGCAGCCTGTGGGCCGTTGGATGCACAGGTGCAGCCTGAGGGCCCCGGGTGCAGCCTGCAGGTCCAGGGTGCAACAGCGCAGCCTGCAGGTCCGGTGTGAAGCCTACAGGTCCCAGGTGCACGGGTGCAGCCCGGTTGCAGCCTGCAGGTGCCTGGCGCAGTCTGCGAGTCCGGGGTGCAGCCTACAGGTCCCAGGTGCACCGGTGCAGCCGGCGGGTCCGGGGTGCAGCCTGCAGGTCCCAGATGCACCGGTGCAGCCTGCGGGCCCCTCGGGTCGCGGTCGTCCGCGGCGGCGTCTCGGTGCTTTGTCATCCGGTCCCCGTGGGTGGGCTGCGCGGGGCCAGGGGCGCCGCCTCCTGGGCCTGATGCGACCCGGAGGCCAGGCCCACCACACAGGGACGGGTGCGGCCCGGCCCCGCGCAGCCCCCGGCGTGGACACCCACCTGCCGGCGCGGTTCTCGGGCCTCGGCGACAGCGTCCGCGCAAGGCTCCGGCCGCTTCCTCCCGCTGACCTCACAGGAAGCGCGCGCGCCCAGGGTGCGGCCGGGCGGCGGTGCGCGCGCCCTCTGCCGGCCGCGGCCGGAACTGCGGCTGCGCGGGGAGGGGGGGAGGGGGTCGAAAAAGCAAAGGAAGGAGATGGAGGGAAAGAGGCCGAGAGAGGTAGCAGGACCTGGAGGATGAGGATGTGGAAGAGGAAGAAGGAACAGGACCTAGAGGAGGCAAAGGAAGGGGGAGGGAAGAGACAGAAGAGGAAACATGGAGGAAGGGAGGAGGGGGAGGAGGAGGAGGAGGAGAGGAGCAGGAGGGAGGAGGGAGGAGGAAGAGGAGGAGGAGGGATGAGGAAGAGGAGGAGAAGGGAGGAGGAGGAAGAGGA
>PVHP010040726.1:0-15750 GCA_004024765.1 Zapus hudsonius | reverse complement strand
CACCCAAATTTGGTGCATATATGTTGATGATGGTGACATCTTCCTGCTGGATCCTTCCTTTGATAAGTAAGAAGTGACCATCATTATCCTTTTTAATTGATTTTGGTGTAAAGTCTATTTTGTCAGAGATTAGTGTAGCCACACCTGCTTTCTTTTTACTTCCACATGCCTGATAAACTGTTTTCCATCCATTAACTCTGAATTAAATAATTTTTAATTGACACACGCATACACACATATATTGCTCATGATGTGTTTTGAATTATACATTGTGGAAGGTGAAATCAGACTAATACGCAGCTGTACACCTCACATACTTTTGTCACATATATACTTTGTGGAGTGAATAAATACCTACAATCTACTCTTAACCATTTTCAAAAATACAAAATACATTGTTATTGACTATTGTCCCATGGTTTTGTAACTTTGACTTTGCCCGTATAAACACTGACAGCCCATGTACTACAAATTGCGCATTTCTTCACCCAGATCTGTATGAAGTTTTATGATGATGAACTTGAATTTTCAAAGGTACTTTATTAAACTTCATTAAAGTTGACTTGCTCTGCCCTTCCACTACCTCTGCTGGTGGTGAAGACTGAAAACCCCACTATTCTTCCAAAGCAGAACACTGTGGCTTTGCAGTGGTTTCAGCTAGAACACAAAGAAGGATCATGCCCAAATCGAGATACCATTCTCTCCCCTGCCTGGGATAAAGATATGGGATCAGGTGTTCCAGCCCTGGTACAAACGAGGAGGCTAGATTTAAGGCCCTCCTCAGCTCCAGGTCCCTGCACGGGAAGTTTCATGTGCAGCTGGGAGAAATGCTGTCCATGCTTGTTGTAAATAAGAAAAGAAAATGCCATGGACAGTGAGATTCTGTAGTAAGGAAGAGTCCTTGTGGCTATATTGGCTGCAATCTTTTATTGTTAGCCCATTGAAAGTTTGAGGCAAAAGCTGGTGGGAGGGGCTCACTTCAGGTCCTTAAAAGGCAGGAAAAAATGTTGATTTCTTAATATGTTAGTACAAGATTAAAATTCTAGTTTAAGGTAATTATCACTTACTCCTGCAGTCATTAAATGACTACTCTGATCGGATTTTTAAAAATCTAGTATCATAAAAGCAAGCACTGGTTTCTGCAGTCTTCCTTGATTTCTAGTGCCCTTTCACTGTGAAACAATGGAGGAGCATTTATTCCAGGTTTTGTCGTATGCCTGTGTCATCTGGGGTCCCCTGCCATGTCAAACAAAAGAAGCTTGGTTTGAGAAGAAATTAACTCTTGCACTTACTATTTACTTAGGTCAGACATTTCCCACTCTCTCCCATTCAGTAATTAACATTCCAAATCAAAGCAAATCCATCTTCCATACACTCCTTTATTGGACAAGCCAACAAATACAAGATGGACCTGTCAGGGTTGTAAGCATGATGTTTGTGGCCAACGGAGGAGGTGTTCCATATCTATCTGACGTGACATGGAGCATAGATGCAGGTGTTAGTGATGGAAAGGAGAGAAGATAATACCTGGTCTTTGTCTCTTGAGAACACTTCTGGCTGTCCAACCAAAGAAGTTGGCCTTATACTTTTGTCTTATTCCTCGTAGGAGAGGGGGTTCTGTTCTTCTTCCTGCCCTTTGTGACCAACGCTCAGTGAGGACTGAGATATTTTTCTGATCTCTTATTCCTTGCAGAATCTCATATCTTCTAGCTGCTCAGAACATGTTTGTCAAATAGCTGAGGTCATTACAAATAAATGTTTGTTGAGTGAAATGAAGTTATTCATTTTCGCATACCATAATCTTTGAATTTCTTTTTGTCAGCAATAATATTGATGATTATAATTTCTGTATTTGATGTTTATATCATAGTCTGTGCTAAATGATCTCAATTGTACACACAAAGCAATGAAGGAGGGCACTTAATTCCATCTCACTGAAGCCTTAAAGAGATTAATTACTAAATTGCCCAATTGTAACATAATCCATATATATTGTCTTTAATTTTTGTTTTATAAAATTACTTGTTTGTGTGGAGCACTTATATTAAGAAAATGGGGCTAATGGGGCTCTTGTGACTAATATGCAACTGTTTTAAGCTTTCCAAAGAGGATGAAGGCCCTTAACACCAATGACTAAGGATCTTCCTCTGCCTTATATCCATGTGTCTCTTGGGGCAGGACTGGCTCACAACTCTCATGGGAACTTGGAGAAATGTTAACTATGACCATTGCCAGTTTTCACAGTCTTCACTATCACAGTGGCCCATTAGAGAATAGGCATCTTTGGATTGATAGAGATCAAAATACCTGGCCTCTTACTGTGTCTTCTCACAGTTTAACAAGTTTAACAAAAATGTCTTGCTGTGAGATGCTATAGATGATCAAGATATTGCAACACTAAGGACTGAATCATTAGACCCAAGGATACTGAGGAAATGCTTAGATATATGTTGAAAAATATCATTTTTGGAACAAGAGATGTCAAATACCCCCAAGGCCAGTCCAGACAGCCTTCACAGAGAAGGGTCGTTCAGAGGTATCTCAAAGCAGAGTGATCACACCAGATGAACACCATGAGGAAAGTTAGCATATACCCAGAGAATGAAAGTGAGTTCCACCAAACCCTTTATCATTCAGTTCATCATTCTTCATGAAAGTACTGCCCATGCTTATTTCCAAAAAGCAGTAAGAAAATCCAGGTGTATAGCTCTAAAGTGCTATAACAGCACACACACACGCATACACACACCTAAAGATAAAATACCTATCTAAAGGCACAATACATAACTGCACATTTGGGTGGGTTAAGTGGGAAGGATTAGAGGAAATGGTCAGAATAATCTTCTAGAGGCAAGTGGGAGTTAGTCCTTTATGTGATGTTGTTCCTGAAAGAACCAGATGATGATAGATAAACAAAAATGAATCCCATAACCAACCCCAATCCTGACTCCAATCCCAATATGAGAGCAGCAGCCATACATATATTTCGGCTTTGAGTCACAGAATTACTGGTATGTTACTGAAAAACAACATGGGATTTCAAAGCATTCAGAATTCTTTTTGTCCATGAAGCGTAGAACATGAACTGCAACGTTAGAAAATTGTGAGGGTCTCTCTCACTTGAGGATTTAAATTCTCACAGAATGGACAAAATACAGCTTTTAAATATGATATGTTTTTATAATTATTACTTTGATGAAATTTTCCTCTGGCAAATATCATTAGAATTACATATCAAAATTTTAATATTTAAATCTTATTCTAAAAGCGGACAAATTTCCTATGTATAGATATGATTGTTCATACATATTGACTGGATATCCTTTGGTTAATGTGTGTCATTCCTTCATAAAGTCTGTGAAATCTGACTGTCCTATTCTTAAGTAAAATGTTTTAGGTAAAATAATACTTCAACTAGCAGAGTTGCACAGAGAGAGTGTGCTGGGCTCATAAAATAAGACTTCCCCATGCCCATGTCTTTTCTCGACTGTTTTCTACTGCCATTTTAAATTGCTTGTTGCATTATTTTTCAACATACTTCCCCTAAGGTCAAACACTGCCCTACATATGTAATATATACATGAACATATATGTTATAGACTGACTGGTATATTTAGATGAAAACCTGTCAATGTGAGCTAGATTTCAATTCAGCATGAGTCACAATAACTAGGGAAAATGTTTCATCAATACCATTCATATTTAACAGCAATAAGCAAGTCTTCAAACTCTTAATTCCTATATAATATACTACCTATCAGTGAGCTGGAAAACTATGCAACAAATATTTCTAGGCATTTTCTGAAAAGCTTAGGATATGATAATTATTAGCATGTTCTTGAAAAATTGTGTGTGTGTGTGTGTGTGTGTGTGTGTGTGGTGGATACACATTATGTGCAGATGTGTGCGCCCTGTGTGCATGGGTGCTGAGGCCAGAAGAAAATGCCAGGTGTCTTCTATTATGGTCCCCCTTCTTTTCCCTGAGACAGTCTCTCAGGGAAAATTGAGCCACCACTTTTCTGTTAGAAGGGCTGATTAGAGCGCTCCAGCATCCTTCTGTCTCTGCCCCCATTGCTGGGAGTTACAGGAATATACAGCCTTGCCCAGCTTTTTATGTGGGTCCTGGGGATCAAACTCAGGTCCTCAGGCTTGAGCAGCAAGCATTTTTGCACACCTTACACTCTCCTGAGTCCCATGTTTTGTTTTGTTTTGTTTTGTTTTAGAAAAAGACTATTTGGTATATATCAAATACCAAAAATCTATTCTAAATAATGTGAGGATTGATGTATGGGTTTTGTTAGTAAATATGAGATTATCCTTATTAATTCCAGTTAAAAGCAGCATGTTTAAATGAAAGAATACACCACTATCATAGCTCTCTGGCAAGTCAAAGGGCTTGTCCGTTTTCTTGACATGGTGTTTACTTAAATGAGTTTGTCTAAAGGGAAAGAACAAGGTTGCAGGCAGCTTAGAACAATGTTGTAATTGTCGCTAATTAAGTGCTATCAGCTGTGTCTATTCTGGGACATCCCCCAAGAAATCAGTTCATCTTCCCTACACATCTTCCAGTGCATTGCCATCGCTGAGAATGTGACCTTTCTCACAGGATGGCTGCATTGGTTTGGAGAAGACATTTGTCCTATAGTGTGTACAGGATGGCTCAGGTATTGTCTCCACATATAACATAGTGCCTCTGCCTCTCAGGACCTCAACTCAAACCAGCCAAGGAAAGGTTGTGATGGTCAGACCTCTCTACAGAGGCAACACCTCCCCCTGAGTGGGAGGTGTCTAGTTAGAGCTACAACCTAGGTGCTAAAACTGATTGGTCAAATATAAACCAATCAGCTGTCTCTCTGGGAAGAACTTAAATTCTCTTCCCTAGAGGATGTGGGTCCTCTTCCCACACCCCCCCCACAGCAATGGAATGGAAAGACTGCTGAATTTCCAGGCCTTAGGAATGTAATGGCTGGGGTGGGGGGCAGGCTCCAGATTTTTCCTCTCATGAATCTCTCTCATCAAGGGAGCTTTCTCATATTTTCTTTGGCTGCTTATTTAGTTAAAACTCTCTGACACATGTTCTCCCCAAACTGGTGACTGGAGAACTTTGTAATTTCCCCATCCAACGCCCCTTTCCTAATCTACTAAATTAGAATAAATGTGTAATTAAAATTTAATTCTGTCCCTGTGTACAATTCCTTGGCATTAGAGGACATGAACTCAGAATAGGAGGAGGGGGAAGGGAGGATTCCAAAACTCTCTCTCTCTCCCTCTCTCTCTCTCTCTTTCTCTCTCTCTCTCTCTCTCTCTCTCTCTCTCTCTCTCTCTCTCTCTCTCCCTGTGTTGCTTACATTTATTAATTATCAGCAACCTGTATCAAGGTGAACAGTGGTGAGGCCCAGTGTCTAATGCCATTTCAAAGAGGCAACAGAACATCTGGATTGCTCCCTGTTTCCTGTTAAGCTCCGGAAGTTTTGCTGCTCTGGGCTCAAATCTTAGAGTAGTCTTATTAGGAATTAAGGGTGGGTGGTATTTTGTTTTATTTTGTCTTTGAAATTATTTCCTGTGGACCTGCTGTGCATATTGATGTCAAAATTATGAGAATCATTGCAATAAAAGAGGGCATGTGTGACTAGATACAAAGATGGAGGCCACATTACATCATCACTTTCTATAAGCATCTGTAAAGGTCCCGTCTGAATGAAAAGCTCCCTTGTTGACATTTCCCAGCTGTTTTGCAGAGTCTTAGGACTCCTATTACACCACAGCTATTTACCTGTCTGTTATCCTTGGGGCAAGTGAGCAGAGAATACACATTGCTCTGTCTTATCATCTTTATTTACTTATTTATTATACAAATAGTTGTCAGGTGTGGAGGGCTGTTTTCCCAAGGCTTAAGTATGGATAAGGGAATCTGCCTTCCAACTTCAGAGTTGAGCAAGTTATGCCACATCTCTCTAATTGAGTTTCTTCATTGCAAAATGTGGACAACTGTACTTTCTTTATGGTTTTTTTTTTTGCATGTCAAATCAAACGGATATTTGTAACAAATTTATAATAATGCCTTGCCTATAGTGAGTATTATGAGAAAACGTAATCTTATTTTGGTCTTGTCAAATGATTCCCTAAGACTGTTTCTTCACAGGTCCAAGTGAGAGATAAATGAGAAATACTGGAAGTGTCTGCTACAGTGTCTGGAACATACTGCAGGCCTAGTGGACAGTTTCTGGATCATATTTAGAATCCATAGGTGTTTATGGAGGTTTTCCATAGGCACACATGAAAGTGCCCCAAGAGCATGCTATGATTGTTCTTTATTGCATGTCCATAGTAGTCATGAAGTTGGTTACATCCATTTGGCTTCTCTTCCCCTAGCTCTTGTTGCATATGAACCAGGTTGGGACATAATGCTTATTATAAGTACTTGTGTTAAAATAGCTGGGAATGTTCAATCCTGTTTCCTCAATGTCTCCACTTGTAAGCACAGCATGTTGTTGAACACATGAGAAAGCCAATCATAGCTGGTCTTTGTGCTATGGTGGAAAAGGTCCATTTTTAATGGCATTGAAATAAGAAGTGAACCTAAACTCACCATTGCTTATTTATAGCTGTAGTTATTTCTCTCTGGTACACCCCAGAGGGTTACTTTCTGTTGTTAATTGGAACTTCTAAGCCATTTTTATTTACAAAGTGTTTTACAGTCATTGGTATTGATGACTTATAATTCCCCCCTGAGTTTGGAGTCAGGATGAGGCATGGGCACAGCTCCACTCTCAGGAAGCTGGGATGTGAGGGTGGATAAATCTGCTACCCCCTCTTCCACATGGCAGCCATGGGGCCAGGTTTGCTTTGTTTTGGCTTGTCAGATCCATATTTGATACGGGTTGCTGCTAATTAATAGTAAGCAACGCGGGGGGGGGGAGAGAGAGTTTTGGAATCCTCCCTTCCCCCTCCTCCTACTCCGAGTTCTTGTCCTCTAATGCCAAAGAATTGTACACAGGGACAGAATTAAATTTCAGTTACACATTTATTCTAATTTAGTAGATCAGGAAAAGGGGAGTTGGATGGGGAAATTGGATGTGGGAAGTCATAAAGTTTTCCTGCCACCAGTGTGGGGAAAACACGTTGTCAGAGAGTTCACAGAGCTTTTACTATTTAGTTAGATAAGCAGCCCAAGAAAAGATAACAGAAAAGCTCCCTTTGTGAAAAAGAGAGGTTCGTGAGAGAAAGGTCTGGAGCCTGCTCCCTACCCCAGTGGGGTAGGGGTACAGGCCTTACCTCACTGAGGCCTGGGTCAGCAGTCCTTCTACTCCATTGCCATGTGGGAAAAGAGGGCCCGAGTCCTCTAGGGAAGCTAGTTTGAAGTCCTCCCCAGGTGAGTTAGAGAGAGAGAGCTGATTGGCTTATATTTGAATCAATCAGTTTTAGCACCTAGGTTGTAGCTCTAACTAGACACCTCCCATTCAAGTGGAGGAGCTGGAAGGGGAGGAGCGGTCCCTATACACACCTGACTGTCACACATTCCCTTCGCCATGTGCCAGTTACATTGGATTAATGGATAAAGGAGGGACTGAGAGAAAGAGGGGCACAGAATCCATTTAACAATTCTTTTCCTCATACCTCACTCATTCAAATGAACTGTCCTTGCCACTGTGTGTCTTATTTTGTTTTTCAAAGTGAGACAAATAACTGCCTGCTTATTGTGAAATTTGTAGTGCCAGTCATGACAAGCATAAGGAGAGTAACACTTTTGCCAGCAGGGTGCTTATCTGTTTTACTAGTTCATAGGGCTTGATTGATGCAGAAGACCAAGGTCTCAGTAAAGATAATTTAGCCATTTCCATACAATTTATGCATGTGTTAGTTGTATCCTGCAGGGGAGTCCCAGGGAGTGGCTTCCTTGACCTTCCCTCTAAAAGCTAACACGTAGCAATTCCTCCAGGAACCCTCCCCTAACAAGACTAATGAGGCCTTCCACACCTATTATCACTCAGGGCTGGAGAAGGCTTTAAAAATGCAGACCCACATTCCTCCCTTGATGTTTCCATGATCTATTATTAAGCGTTATGTGGCAGATAAATTAATCATTAAAAACTTACTATTAAGTCTTTATAAATAATAACCAGGTGTACTTTGATTATCTTTGATCTCCATATATATTTTTCCATCACTAAACAGATGATACATAGCAGTTTGTTTTACCAATAATTAATCTAAGAGAGCCAAAGTAAGTAGGCTCTTTTCCTCCAACATTTTTTTCCTTGTTTTTTTTTCAAGTTGAAATTGCAAAATAAATAAATAAAATGTTAAAAAGTCCTTCATTGTAATGGGTCTTAACAGCCAGGGCCCCTTTTCACCCTATTTGCTGGAGTGTAAGCGTGAAGCGTTTTCATTGCCTTTTATTCCAACTATTTCCCCAATTAATTGACTTCTCCCATTTTTTGCTGCTCAGTATTTAAATTTTCTGACCAAGGACATTCTGCACATCTTGTGTGCGCTAGGTAAATTCGCTGAGTTCCAGTTAATGCCATCACTTTGGATTGAGGTGGGGTGTCGTGTTTTTCTTTCCTCCCATTCATCTTTGTCACATTAACTTCCAGAGCTAACATTTTCTACATTTCAAAATGAAAAAAAAAAAAAGATAATGGTAGGAAATTAAGCAAATGCAAAAGCCAGGTAGGTATATGAACAACACACAAAGATACATGAAAATACAAATGATGATTCACTAAACTACATCCTGTAAAAATAACACATATATCCATATACTTCCAGGGGAACGTTGCTTGATAGGAAGTGATAGAATTACTGATTAATCCAGGAACTGCATCAGGAATATGGTGACAAAGTGGCATCAGGAGAAAAAAGGGAGGATGGTGGGAGGTGGGAGGAAGGAAGAAAGGAAGAAAGGAAGAAAGGAAGGAATGAAGGAAGGAAGGAAGGAAAGAAGGAAGGAAGGAAGGAAGGAAGGAAGGAAGGAAGGAAGGAAGGAAGGGGAGAGAGAGAAGTTTGCTTGAAATCATTCTTCAGTCATTAATTGATACTAACTACTCTATTAAGAATAGGATCTTTGTTATTGTTTTATTAAAAGTCAGTTTAGGGAGGTAACATTTTTAATTGGACATTTAAACATTTATAAATATATTTTATTTATTTATTTGCTGGACAGAGAGAGAGAGAGAGAGAGAGAGAGAGAGAGAGAGAGAGAGAGAGAATGAGCACACCAGGGCCTCTAGCCACTGCAAACAAACCTCAGACACATGTGCTATCTTGTGCATGTGACTTTACCTGGGTACTGGGGAATTGAATTCAGGTCCTTTTACTCTACAAGCAAAACCTTTAACCACTGAGCAATCTCTCCAACACTTAATTAGACATTCTTAATCTGACATTTAAAATATTTAAACATCACTTCCACACCTTCCCACCACCCTGGGTTGAAGCGGCCCACCTAACTGCCACACCGGGTCCTGAGCCACCCACCTTCCCGTCCCTCTGGGGCCTGAGCCGGGCAACTTCCCACCACCCTGGGGCCCATGCGGGCTGCCTTCCCACCACCTCAGGGCATGAGCCGGCCACCTTCCCGCCATCCTGGGACCAAGCCGCCCACCTTCTCAGCAATCTGGGGCCAGAGACACCCACTTTCCTGCCACACCAGGCCCGTAACAGCTGCGTTCCCGCCACCCCGGAGCCCGAGCCAACTGCCTTCCTGCCACCGCGGGACCAAGCTGGCTGACTTCCCGCCACCCCGTGGCCCAAGTCGCCCATCTCCCTGCCACCTCGGGGCCCGAGCTGGCCACCTTCCCTCACGTCCGGGGCCCAAGATGTCTGCATCCCATGCCCTCCCCCGAGACCCAGCCACTGTCCTGCCCAGGAACCCAGCTGATTTGCTGTCCTGGGTCCAGTTGCTTTCACACCAGGGGACATGGCTCCTCTACCGCCCCGGACCGGGCTGCTTTCCTGCCCCGGGTCCCAGCTGCTTTCCCATTTGGGACTGGCTGCTTTTTGTACACAGGACTGGCTGCTATCCCACCTAGGACCCAGCTGCTTTCCCACCCCTGGAACCGGCTGCTTTCCCACTCTGGGACACCTACCTTTTCTGCTTGGGACCAGCTGCTTTCCTGCCAAGGCACCTTTCCAATGCTCAGATTTCTCAAAGGCATCCCAACAACCACCTCAAGTGGAATCAAAATGGGCAGACCTTAACCCAAGAATATTATACCAGCTGAGGAAACCATGCCAAATGACATCAACAACACAACTAAAGGGAGAGAGCAGGGGCAGGCCCAGGAAGACAATAAACCCTGATCATACTGGCACAGATCCTACGGAGAACTTAATGTTAGTCATGCAAGAAAAGATAGACCAACTTATTGAAAGGGTACAAAGTCAACTTATTAGCTTTGTAAACAGGCTTAATATAATGGAGGAGAGCCAAATGGATGTCAAAAGAGACATATCAAAAATAAAGGCAAGCCAGCAAACTGAAAGTATCAAAAACCAGCTTTCCAAATTAACCAAAGACATCTGCAAATATAAGAATGACTGTCAAGAAGAACTAATGAAATCAAACCTTGAAATGAAATCACATTTGAACAGGATGATAGAAGCAACACAAAAAGAAGTTGCAGAAAATAAAAACCATATTGAAATAATAAGAACATCCCTAGAATCTCTTACCAACAGGATTAATCACTGGGAAAACAGCCTCAGACATGGAAGGTAGAACAGAGGAGAATTCGCGAGAAATCAGAACCTTGACAAAATTCAAAAGAGGAAGTGAACAAGACTCAAGGAAAATGTGGGATACCATAAAAAGACCTAATCTCAGGATCATGGGGATCCAAGAAGGAGAAAAAAAAACAAACTAGGGGCATAGAAAATATTTTCAACAGTATCATTCAAGAAAACTACTCATACTTGGCAAGAGATAGTCCTGTACATCTAAGACAGATATGGAAGACCCCATACAAATTGGACCAAAGGAGGAACACCGCAAGACATATCTTAGTTATAAAGACAAACATTGAGGATAAAGAGAGAGTCCTTAGAGCAACGAGAAGAAGGTAACTCGCATATAAAGGAAAACACATCAGAATCATGTCAGAATTCTCCATAAAAACTTTAATAGCCAGGAGAGCTTGGAACAAAGTGATTCTAGGCCTAAAGAAGAAAGGATTCCAACCTAGACTACTCTACCCAACAAAGTTATCCATCATAATTGATGGAGGAATTAACGTATTCCAAGAAATTAATCAGCTTTACAATTACTTGAGCACCAAGCCAGACCTTCAAAAGATACTTCATGAGATATCCCTTGCAGACGAAACAAACAACCGACCCAGAAAAGGAACAGAGAACAAACAAGGTAACACAAAAGAGACAGCAGCAACAGCTCAGATACCAACCTCCATATTCTCTACAACATGGCAAACCTCACAGTTATAACTTTGAATGTAAATGGACTAAACTCTCCTATAAAAAGACACAAGATAGCAGGTTAGATCAGGAAAATGGACCCTTCCAACTGTTGCCTTCAAGAAACACACCTTATCGCTTAAGACAGTAGCCTACTGAGAGTAAAAGGATGGAAAACAATTTTCCATGCTTGGGGGAAGAATAAAAAAGTAGGTGTGGCTACTCTAATATCTGACAAAATAGACTTTAAACCAACAGCAATAAAAAAGGACGATGATGGCCACTTCCTACTAATCAAGGGAACAATACAACAAGAAGACATCACTATATTAAATATGTCTGCACCAAATGTAAAAGCCCCTCAGTTCATTAGGCATAAATTACTCAAAAGCAAAGCAGATATAGATGCCAACACCATTATAGTAGGAGACTTTAACACTCCACTGTCATCCCTAGACAGATCACACAAACAAGAGACAAGCAGGTAAGTCAAGCTGCTAAATGGCACCATACACAAACTAGGGATAACAGACATCTACAGAATATTCCACCCCAAGGACACAGATTACACATTCTTCTCAGCAGCGAATGGAACTTTTTCCAAAATTGACCATATACTGGGCCATAAAATATCCCTCAGCAAATTCAGAATGATCAATGTAATCATTGCATCATATCAGGCCACAACACATTAAAGCTAGAAATTAACAATGGTAGAGGATCCAAAAATTTCAACAGATACTGGCAACTGAACAACTCGTTCCTGAACAATGAATAGGACAAGCAAGAAATCAGACATGAAATCCAGAACTTCCTAGAAACAAATGATAATGAGGACACTACCTTTCAGAACTTGTGGGACACAATGAAGGCAGTTCTAAAGGGGAAATTCATTGCACTGAGTGCCTTCATAACAAAGACAGAAAGGTCTCAAATCAACCAACTATCCTCATACCTAAGGTCATTAGAACAAATGGAAAAATCCAACCCTAGGTGCTCGAGATGCAAGGAAATAATTAAGATCAGAGCTGATATTAATGACTTGGAAACAAAGAAAACAATTGACAAAGTAGACAAATCAAAGAGTTGGTTCTTTGAAAAAAGTCAATACGATCGACAAACCTCAGGCCAAATTATTCAAATGAAAAACTGAGAAGGCCCAAATTAACTAAATAAAAAATGACAAGGGTGAGATCACAACAGATCCTTAAGAGATTGGAAGTATCATCAGGTCATACTTCCAAAACCTCTACTCCACAAAATTAGACAACCTGGAAGAAATGAATAAATTCCTGGACACCTACAAACTTCCAAAGCTCAGACCAGAGCAGACAAAGATCCTCACTAAACAATCCGATAACAATCACAGAGATTAAAATGATAATCAAGAACCTCCCCAAATGAAAAAGCCCAGGTCCAGATGGTTTCTCAGCTGAATTCTACCAAACCTTCATCACTGAACTGAAACCTCTCTTTTTGAAGCTGGTCAGGGACATAGAAAAAGAGGGTAGGCCCCTAAACTCCTTCTATGAAGCACCATCACCCTAATTCCCAAACCACGCAAGGATGTAACAAAAAAAGGGAACTACAGACCCATATCCCTGATGAACTTAGATGCAAAAATCCTAAACATAGTCCTAGCAAACCAAATGCAAACCCACATCAAGTCTGTAATTCACCCTGACCAATTTGGCTTCATCCCAGGGATGCAGGGAAGGTTCAACATACTCATGTCCATAAATATAATTCACTACATTAACAAACTCAATTGTAAAAACCACATGGTCATCTCAATTGATGCTGAGAAGGTTTTTGACAAAATTCAACATAACTTCATGTTCAAAACCCTGGAAAGAATAGGCATACGTGGCCTATAACTCAACATGATAAAAGCAATATACAAATCTCCTAAAGCACAAATCATCCTCAATGGAGAATGACTCAAGGAGATCCCGCTTAACTCAGGAACAAGACAGGGGTGTCCACTCTCACCACTGCTCTTTAACATAGTGCTTGAAGTTCTAGCCCAAGCGATAAGACAAGAGAACAGGATAAAAGGGATAGAAATCGGGACGGAAGAAGTCAAATTATTCCTCTTTGAAGATGACATGATCTTTTCCATATCAGATCCAAAGAACAGTATCAGCAAACACCTGAATGTGATCAATGTCTTCAGCAGAGTGGCAGCATACAAAATTAATACACAAAAATCAGTAGCCTTTCTATATACAGAAGACAAGCATTCAGAAAAAGACATCAGAGAAACTGTCCCATTCTTTATATCCTCAAATAAAATTAAATACCTGGGAATATCACTAACCAAGGTAGTGGAAGACTTATATAAGGAAAATATTGAAACAGTCAAGAGGGAAACAGAGGAGGATGTGACAAGATGGAAAGATATTCCATGCTCATGGATAGGGAGAATCAATATAGTAAAAATGGCAATCCTGCCAAAAGCAATCTACAGATTCAACGCAATGCCAATAAAAATCTCAACCTCCTTCTTCACAGACATAGATAAAATAATTTCCAAATTTATTTGGAAGGGTAAGAAATCTCAAATAGCTACAACTATTCTGAGTAAAAAACAATTACCCAGGAGGTATCGCCATACCTGACTTTAAAACATACTACAAAGCTACATACTACATACATAGTAACTAAAACAGCATGGTATTGGCAGAAAAACAGACAATCTGACCAATGGAATAGAATTGAAGACCCAGCCTTTAATGTAAGTAACTTCAGCTTCTTAGTCTTTGATAAAGATAGCATCTTCAACAAATGGTGCTGGACAAATTGGATAAACACGTGTTAAAAAAATGAAAATAGACCCACCCCTTTCACCATGCACACAGATCAACTCCAAATGGATCAGAGAACTCAATATTAACCATACAACCATAAACACTGTAGGAAAAAATAGGAGGAACCCTATATGAGATAGGAATAGGGAATAAGTTGTTGAGCAAATCTCCAGTAGCCCAGGAAGTGCAACAGTCACTTAACCAATGGGAACTGATCAGACTTAAAAGCATCTGTACAGACAAAAACATTGTTCTCAGAGTCAATAGACCCTCTTTATACTGGGAGATGATTTTTGCCAGCTACAACTCAGACAGAGGTCTAATTTCCAGAACCTATAGTGAACTCAAAAAAATTAATAACAAAAACCCAAAATGCCCCTCACAAAATGGGGCACTGATCTCAACAGAGAATTCACAGAGGAGGAAACAGAAATGGCCTTGATTCATCTAAGAAAGTACTCAGCATCATTAAGTATCAGGGAAATGCAAATCAAAACCACAATGATATACCATATTATCCCTCTCAGAATGGCAATATTAAAGAAAACCAAGAACAATTGTTGCTGGCAAGGATGCGGCATAAAGGGATCCCTCATTCACTGCTGGTGGTATTGTAAACTTGTTCAACCACTATGGATAGCAGTGTGAGACTTCTGAACAGAATGGACTCAGCTATCCCTCTACTAGGCATCTACCCACAAGATGTCAGAAAATTTTGTACAACTATATTTAAAGCAGCTCAATTCATAATATCCAAGAATAGGAATCAACCCAAGTGTTCATCCATGGAGGAATGGACAGTGAAACTGTGGTAAATTTACACGATGGAATTCTACACAGCTGAAAGGAAAAATGCCTCTGCCGACATCCCTCGGGTTCCCTCCATTTGCGTGTTCTGCACGTCTATCCTGTCCCTCCTAGGCCCTTGAGTGTCTCTCATATTCAACTCTTTTTTTCTTTTTTTCTCTTTTTTCTTCTTTTCTTTTTCGCTTGTTCCTATGTAACCCCTCCCCCATCCTCCTGGTCTCCAGCGTATATCCCGCCCCACCAGGTCCTTGCTAATCCATATCCTTGCTTAATTTTTGTTTTTGTTTTTGTTTTGGACCTGCTGACCGGGACCTGGGATCATACATGGCCCCTCCCCCCAGGCCTTCAGGTCCCCAGCCTGTCTGCCCCACCCGTCCAGGCCCTTGCTAATCTATATTCTTGCTTACTCTTTTTTGTTTGTTTTGTTTTCTTTTGTTTTTGGCCTGCCAACCGGAACTCGGGCTCTTACGCAGCCCCTCCCACTGGGATCCAGATCTCCAGCTCATTTTCCCCACCACTCCACGCCCTTGTTAATCCATTTCCTTGCTTACTTTTTTTATTTGTTTATTTGTTTTGACCTGCCGACTGGGACCTGGGCTCTTACATAGCCCCTCCCCCTGGCCACCACATCTCCAGCACACCTGCCCAGCCCCTCCCTTCAAGTTTTTGCCAGACTTTCTTCTTCTTTACTCCTTTATTTCACTTTATTTTTTCCCTC
>PVHP010040725.1:0-15755 GCA_004024765.1 Zapus hudsonius | reverse complement strand
GCAGCCCTCACTTCCGGCTCCTTCCCGCCCCTCCTCCCGTCCCCTAGAGATGGACCTGTGTCTCCGCAGTAGAGGGAGAGAGAGAGAGAGAGAGAGAGAGAGAGAGAGAGAGAGAGAGAGAGAGAGAGAGCGAGCAGCGCTGCTTTGTGATTGGTCTCCGTGGTCGTGTCCACGTCTGCATCCCCTGGTTAAGTCAGGTCTGGGAGGCAGACAGCTCTCCATTAACACGGCCTGGAAGGAAGGAGATGGTGCAGAGCCGGGAGAGTCCACCTGGGCCTTGAGCGGAAAACCGAGAAGCAGCTCAACATTCTACCTGCCTTATTTTCTCCCTTCGCATCTAAATTCTACATCCTGTGATATTTACCAAGGGAGAGATTGCGCAAAGACCTTTGAACAGAAAGCCAGAGATGTGGAGGGAAACCTGGCCGATCAGGGGCCAGGTGGAGAGCCATCTAGTTTAGGTTCAAGTCCAGACAGCAGGTGCACAGACAGGTGGGAGGGACACAGCTCCATGTGTGGCTGTATTTTATTGCGTAATGGCTTTACTACTTCTTCTTTTTTTTCTTGTGCTGACACTGCTAAGCACAGCCAGACAACCAGCCTTTCCTTTGTAAATACCAGACTTCTTGGTGGTTCTCTTCCATTTGGCTTTACCCCCCCAAAAAAAAGACGATTGATAAAATTTGTAATTACTTAGACAGTAAAAACTCAGAAAAGAGCTGGTATTTCAGAGTGTTGTGTGTCCTTCATGGGATGAGGTGAGGTCAATCAATGTTTAACTGTACTCTGCCTTCATAATGGTTTTTTGCTTTGGGCATACTTTCACTTAACTAATTATAGGTAACTGTATCCCATGTCCCATACTGCACTTCACCTCTCTTAGTCAATTTCCGTGGACAGATCAGACATTATGGTTTACAAAAATAAAACAGGATTTTTTTTTCCCTTCTACCAAATCTAGCTGAATTGTAACTCAAATACAGTAGCTAGATAAGATGATTTCAATAGTATAATTTGAAATTTGTATATATTTGTACTGATTAATAGAAGATATTGTTTCATAGGAAAATGTTGCTCTAAGTATCCGAATGCTACTTTAAATGATGAAGAAGGCAGTTTAATGAAATATACTTCCTTTCTTAAATTAGGAAACAAATATGACACAATGACAGATTGTACTGTGTGGGAGGGTGTTTTAAATGAATTTTTAAAATATTTCTGTGCATTTAAATGTAGGGATCCAAGGACCGTGCATAATCAGGAACAGTTAAAAGTAGAGAAAGCATTGAAAAACTAATGTTAAAGAGAAGCAGAATTAGATATTTCCAGAAGGGATTTTATTTTGGCAAATGGATAGTTCTTCCTGTAAGATGAATAATTTGGAACAATATAGTACCTAAAACCCAAGAAAAATCCCCCTTCCAGGAAAGCAAAGCCATCAGGATTGGTTCATTTTGGAAATTTGAGCTGAAAAGACAATACAAAGATCACCCCTAGCCATGGAAGGAACACAGAAGGCCGGTCCTTAGGGTTCCAGCAAATGGAGGACGGATGATACAGCAGTGTCTTCTCAGAAGGACTGGCTCCATTCTGCTCATTTTGTCTGTTTCATGTGTGTCAAGTGACTACTGAATAATTAATTGAGAGTGGATGTCTCTCCCAACACCCTTCATGAGGACTGGCATAGAGGATTTTTATTTAGAGGAAGTGTAAACAAAGATCAGCCTTTTGTCAGTGTCACATTCTTTATAATAATAATCTAAAAACATATAAATATACATTCATTACAGAAAATTTTGGGAAAAAATTACAGACAAGCAAATACTAAACACAAATTCAAATTTTCTCTAGTCTCAACTAGAATTCCTTTTACATTTAATTTTGAAAGTCTAGTGTTGTTTTAGAGGCCTTCTATTTCAAACCACAAGGACCAGGACAGTAAGAAGATTGTGAGAACGCTCTCTGTTTTTCCTCACTACTCAGAGTGCTGGAGACAATTTATGTGCTTTGCCTTTGAATTTCTGGAAGATTTTTTTTTTAATGAATTCATTTTCATCCTTGCTTTGTTTATGTAGGCTTAGCAAGTATTTATTTATTTATTTATTTATTTATTTATTTATTTATTTATTTATTTATTTATATGCTGAACCAGAAAGAAAGGTTGTGTTCCATGACTAGGTCAGTGGCAAGGCCTGGATAAGAGACTGAAAAGCTCATCTCCAAGTCCAGTATCATGTCTGCTGAGTAAGATGTCTACTTCCTTCAGGTTGACATCTTTTCAAGTTGAAGTGTTATTTAAAAAAATTATATGTGAGTAGTTCTTGGAACAGAAGCAATGTATGAACCACTGATATTCTTCGACCCTGAAAGTCAGTCGGACCCCAACTCTCCATGAATGTCATCCTTCCTGAATGATGGATGCTTTGGGGAACACAGCTTTTCTCAGCGGCTCATTCGCTTCTAAGTGCTTCTCCTTTACCATTTAGTATGTTTCTACATACAAGTACTATCAGCTTCCTCTTAGCTTGGAAAAATTAGTGAATTCTATGGCCACCAGGCTTAAAATTAGAATAAACAGATCATCAATAAGAAGTTAACTTATATTTATGATCCAATTCCCAGGCATTTTAGGGTTGCCTGTTAAAATTTCATATCAGACTGTGTTGTTTTCTTTTGAGTTTCTCTATTTCAGTTGCCATAAACTCAAATTATTGCTTAATAGCATTAGACATGGTAGTGTGATGAATGCTGTTTAATGAAGTGTCTGCTTCCTGTTACTTTACTGTGACCAGAGTTAACCATA
This sequence comes from Zapus hudsonius, assembly GCA_004024765.1. Lineage (NCBI taxonomy): Eukaryota > Metazoa > Chordata > Mammalia > Rodentia > Dipodidae > Zapus > Zapus hudsonius. The sequence goes on along the minus strand of PVHP010040725.1, from coordinate 12,952 downwards.
GTCATTCATTTTTATTCAACAAATGTCCATTGACTTTTTTCACATGCTAGAGTATTAGGTTCATGCAAGAAAATGGTGATCAAAATCAGAAATTATCTCTTCATCGACAGACTTCCCATTCTAGTTAAGTCATATTATTTGATAAAAAAAAGAAATAAAAAAGAAAAAGAATTTACAATAGTGGTATGTTTACAAAAATAGTGAGAGCAGTTAAAATACTGTGAAATGACCTAATCCACCAGAGGTGGCTAGTCAGCATATATTTGAAGTGTGAGAAGATTTAACCAGTCAGAGATAGAAGTGTTAACTAGAGTCTGTGGGCAGAGAGCACACAGCATACACATGCTCCTGAGAGAAATCCTGAGTTTTGATCTCTTTAGAGTGTGGGGGGCCATGGTGGGTCTATTGAGCTCTCTATCCATGATTTTCAGCTTTATTGTACAATTAATGAAAAAAGAATGTAGAGTACTGTGTGGAAAATGAAGATGGCTGGCACTGTCACATTTATATTTTCATCATGTCACTCTGACTGCAGTGTAGAAAACATTGAAAGAGGCCAGATCAAGAGAGAGAAAACATTTTCTGTTTATCAGTCAACACCATTTATTAAGCACCTACTATAAGCTGTAGACCAAACTAGTGGAAAAGTAAGGGATAAAACAGGGCTAAAAACGTAAAACATCTTTAAAAGGAATTCAAATCAGAATTCTTAAAATTAAGGAAGGTAGAAGCTTCACGGTATAGAAATGTAAGGATACTGACTGTTTAGAAAAGCGAGCCTTAGCCTGAATCTCTGTGGACAGTCCTGTGGTTTCTCTCGCCTATTCCTTCTGAGCCTGTAGGTGTCTGGCCCCCTGTGGAAATACCATACTTTCTCATGTCCCCAGTATAATAAATTATGCTTTTTGTCTTTTTCGCTCTTGGTAAACATTTTTTTTTTTTTTGGTTTTTCGAGGTAGGGTCTCATTCTAGTCCAGGCTGACCTGCAATTCACTATGTAGTCTCAGGGTGGCCTTGAATTTATGGTAATCCTCCTACCTCTGCCTCCTGAGTGCTGGGATTAAAGGCGTGTGCCACCACGCCTGTCTTTCTTGGTGAACATTTTTAACTTCTGAAAATCAAATAAAATATTAAATAGAAACTATGATTTGTATCCTTTTTTTAGTTAAGTAATTAATGTATAATTACAAGACACAAATGGTACAGAGATTGTTACCAGAGTTTTATTTGAAGTCTGCCATTGTAGAAAGGAATTGGATAACTTCTGTTGAAAAAGCCTTGAGTTGAGACCAAGCTCATGAACAATTGTGGCATTGAAGAACCCTTTGGGAAAGCACCAACCTGCCCATTTGAAGAACTCACCCCACCTATACAATAACCACAAAGTACTTGCCATTCTAGAAGCCCACAGATTTCATGAATGCTATTTTAAGAGTTTGTTTTCCTTTTCTAAGGAGCAGTTTTAGTGAAGAGGTTCAATTGAAAAAGATCATCATCCTGATCAAAGATTAGGAGTGTATAGACTCAGTCCTTCACTCTTCAATGTGACCTCAGGAATTGGTCTAAGAACAGTAATGGTTTACTTCACAGGGCCCTCATGAGAACTAAGCAGGGGCTTCCTGTAAACTTTCAGAACCGTGTATGCCTAGTGAGTGTCTTCTAGCATCTACTTGCTACTATTGTTTTGTTATAACTAATACTACTCTTGACCCTGGTACTACTTTTAAGGGTATTTGTAAGCAAAATCCAGTATACAGCTTTTTCATTCTGATGGAAACTCTAATGTGATGATGCTTCTTCAAGTGCCCAGACATTCAATTTCTAAAGAAAGAAAATAGTAAAACAATGAGCCTCTGTTTCTGTTTTACAGGGTTTTTTATTTTTTGGTCACCTTGGTCTACCTGTGTTTCAAAATATCTTTAAAACATTATGCTCAGGCACTTGCTTGCAAAGCTTTCTGACCTTAGGTTGATTCTCCAGCTCTCTTCAAACTGGCTCGTGCTTCTGTGATCCCAAGCGTCCCTGGCAATGCCAGGCAGAGCAGCAGAATCCAAAGCTCGCGTGCAGGCCAGTATTCTGGCATTTGTTTGCAGCAGTAAGGGGTCCTGTCTCCGAGAAGATAGAAGAATACACACACCTTGAGGTTGTCCTCCGACCTCCATACACTCACTGAGACACGCACCCCACCCTCACACACACATACATTTACATGCAGTTAACAATATACTCTATACGAACACTTTTATTACTTAATAGGCATTTAGCACAAAACCATTTCTAAAAGCTGCATTTCACTCTTGATATAATATCTGCCTTTTATTCCAGTCATATACTTAAACAGTCATTTTCTTCTATCATACTAAGAACCATAGCAACACTGGACTGCAGATGTAGCTCATTGATGGAGTCCTTCCCCAGCACTTGAAAAACAAAAACAGTAACAATTTGTACTAATATTATCTATCTGAAATGGGGATGGTTTTAATGGCTAACATGGGTGTATCCTATTTATAAGTTGCCTCTGAGGCTCTCCTGTAAATTAAAGTTATTTATATGCATGCTGGAGACAGGCTAATAATATATCTGAGCTTTAAAAATTCAAGCCAGATATTATTATAGTTAATCATAAACAGATTATATTTTTCTGTTTGAAATTATATACATGGTAATGCAATCATGTTCCAGTTTACATATCATTAAATGAAATGTGACAAAATGATAACTTTAAAAAAATAGTTATCCCAAAGCACAAGGGAAAGAACTGAAATTATATAATAACATTTTTATTATTTTGACTGCATCATGGGTGTGAGGAGTCTGAGCCACACTAGCTCCTGAAAACTCCTTGGCCACATTCTGAGCCTCCTCCTCAGGAAGCACTTGTTGCTGGCATCGGTGGCCCTGTAACAAACACACACACACATATATTGAAAACTATGTCTTAGCACATAGTTTTGTTTTATTATGGAGCTAGTAAAGTTACTCTTAGAAGTCACCATGTTTTCAATGTTCAGAACGTGGGCAAACTTGCCTCATATAATTCAGAACAAGTTTTTACAGTAAAAATGTAGCCTACTTAAAACATGGGAAATCAACATGCATATATACTTAAGGCATTTTTCTATACGGCTTAGTCTCTGTTACATATATATTCAGGAATAGATGTATTTGTACACTTTATTGCATCTTAAGTCTTAAAATGCGCTAATAAGGTTTGGAAAAACAATTTTTCTTGGTCAGTTGTTTTAGAGATTTTCATGAATTCCATGGCTTTTGATCCAAAATTTCATATATTTCTACTTGAGTTTGTGGGGTGGGTAAAGAGGCCTCTCATATTCCTTTCCTGCTGGGTTATTATTTATATTTTCTCAATGACCAGAACATGATTTGAGATCTGAATAAATAATTTCCAGATATAACTTTGCCTTGAAATAGATATTAAAAGTAGGATAAAGCCGCTAATGTTCTGTATTTCAGTTAACAAAGTTGCAAGTTAGGAAACTTTTAATCAGACTACTAATTCATTGTTAATTTCTGTGAACCTGCATCACAGTGTGCTTGGGAATAGATGAGAGACTTATACTCTTAGAGAAACAGTATGTAATAGCAGCTGTGTAACTGGCTGTAGGAAGCTATAGGTCTCCATATCCAAAGGTTGCATATGCTTCTGTGAATCTGCTTCAGGATGATTTTGGATCATATAAATGGATGTTTTAGATCATTTATTCCCAGTTGCATGCATCAAATTTGGTGGGATTCAATCACTCTATATTGGCACATGGGCATATGAAAAATTGAGTAAAAAAAGGACATTAGTTTTCTTGTCTCTCTTGGGAAAAAACCTAAACAAATGAAATCAATTATATAAGAACGATCACCTCTATGATTCTAAGTAGTCTTTGGTGATAGAGTTCAGAACAGAGGTGACCATTCTGTGACATTGACTGGAAAGGGTGCATAATGGAGCTTCAGGCCTGTTTCTGGGTGGTGGGTATATGGGCTAGATATTTGTCAAGATTCTCTGACACACACACACTGAAGATCTGTGCACTTTAGTGTGTGTAAACTCAAGCTCAACTTTAAAATAGCCTTCCAATTAAAAATGATAGCTGCCCAGTGAATACCAGTGTACTTACAAATTACATTTAACACTAGCAAGTGAAAATCTGTTAAAAATTTTAGGCAAAATTTTGTCAATTATTTGTACCATAAGTCCAAATATCATTCAATAGAACAGAAATAATAACATGTAAATAAATTATGACCAAATAAAGTACTGTTTGAAATGTCTGATGTAACTTTAAAGTTTAATAATTTTTCAATTTTTCTTCTTTCTTTCCTTCATTTTTTTCTTTCTTCTTTTTTTTTTGACAAGGTCTCACTCTAGCCCAGGCTGATTTGAAACTCACTCTTTAGCCCAGACTGGCCTTGAATCCTCCTATCTCAGCCTCCCAAGTGCTGGAAATTTAGTCATGAGCCACTGTGCCTGGCTTTATTTAAATACTTTCTTATTCTTTTTAAGAGCTATCTTGTCAACAAAATCAAAGAATGTAAATTTCCAGTTAGGACAACTCAGTTGCTAGAAATTTTTAGTTATTAATGATTAAGTTCATTAGAAGAGCTCAATAAATACTTAAATGAGTAATTGAATCATGGGAAATTCATGGTTAGTTAGTCCAATCATAATTCACATAGAACTCTCTGTCCATAAATATAGACTATTTTCCCCAAAATACTATATGGCAAATTATTTCAAAGACTACAATGACTGACTCCACTTTTAATAGATACCTCTTAAATGTGAGTACAGTTTACCATTACTCTGTTTGAAATCACATTACTTATTATCTTAATTACTATGTGATTTTTCCTTAGAGAAAGGAATTTTATGCTTTGTCCATTGTATCGTAATTATTTTATCAACAGTCTTCCTTGGTAGGCTTTATAAAATTCCCATTTTCCTGATAAGAAAAGTATAGGTTAGAAAAGCTCATTCCCCAAAAGTTCGGCAGGTAAGGAATGGCAGAGCTGGAATCTGAGCCCAGGTGTGTCTGGAATCTCAGCAGGTAGTTCTCTCCTTCCTGCCACAGAGCCTGTGTATTGGTTCCTAGAATGCTAATGATGTTGGGAATTTGTTCACTATCAGTTCATCCTTTGTGTGTCTGACTTGCAATCAAGCCTTTGGGTTTGAGGGTTGTGGCAGACTTTCAAATGCAGAGCCACTTCTTGTCATGACACTAAAGAAATCAGCATAGCTTGTCACATTCCATCTCACCAGGTTTCTATGACATTTGTTTACCTGCTTCCACAGTTGACCTTCTATTCACTGTATGCTCAACGAGGTGATTCTACTCTTTTAATTAGAAGAAACCCTCATATACTGTATGTAAACAGTGTTGCAACAACTTGTTGTCCTTTGAGGACAAAAGCTGTGCTAAATTTTCAGAGTTTGGGACTTTGGGAAAAAAAGTTACTGAAGACTATCAAAGTGCAGTGACTCAGCACAAGTGTAAAGGCCTGTGACAGCTGTGCTCACACTGAGGACACACATACTGAGAGGTAGAGAGCATGGCGCCCTGAGGATATGCATTATATCCAGTCACTCATAGGTACAGTGGGCACCAAGCTGAACTCATATAGAGAACATACTACCTCTCTTTGGACAAATGAGTTTGGCTTCCCAATCCCTTGTCTAGGAGTGGTGAGACAGATGTATTCTTCATGTTATTTCTGGGAGAGAGAAGAAAGCATTATTAGAAAGAAGTGGGAGGGAAACCAGCCTGCCCTGGCAAGCAGACTTGCTGACCAGTTACTGGTGCTCACACTTTGTGGACTGGAATCAGGGTGCCGCATTATGGAAAAGAGGGCTACTTCATAGTACTCTTCAATAGCAGGCTTCCTGGGTGGGATCTACAGTTCCAAAGGACAGAGGGGAAGATGCCAGCATTTTCATGTCAGGTAGGGATTTCTGTTTAATGAATTCGGTGTGGACTGGAATCCACAAGGGGAACAGCACTGACCAGAGCTTAGGAGGTCCTGTTGTTTGTGACCTGAAGATACCTGGCCGAGCCTCTGCATGGAGTCCTCTTAGCTTGAGCATTTCTCAGACATTGCTAGGTTCAGCAGAATGATCAGCTCCAGTCCAGCAGAGGCAAGGAAATTAAAGACTCATGTTTTTCTCTAAGTAATGATGTCTCTCTATAATTAAGCATGCCTGGCCCGTCCTTGGGGAGGATGCTGGCATGGCAGCACGCAGGGTGACTGCTGTGTGGAAGATGCCCCTTTTCAGCTCAAGCACCTTTCTTTGCAAAATTGAGTTCCCTGAAAGGAACACAATTATTTACTTAAAATTACATACGATGCTTTATATACTAAATGTTTAATTTACAGAAGTGAGACATAAAATAGGACATTTATATTGCATTTAATTTTCTGCATCACATTTAAACATATAATAGGACACAATTATGAATGCCTGTTTAAAAAGATGGACCAACTTTCTGTGAAGCGGAAAAATGAGATATTTAAAAATAGTAAGATATTTCTAGTCTCTAAATTTATCTATGCACATATCTATTTACTCAGATATCTAGAAAGATATGAAATGCCCAAGAAATTGATATATTTCATGCAAAGAAATATTTTTAAAGGACTTAAAATTTATGTCAAAAATCTTAAAAATATACATATTAGTTAAATGCCATTAAAGTATAATCTTTATAATTTAGAAGTCTATGCATTTTTATATGAGACCTTAGAAATCTTAAGAAAGGCTCTCATGATAGTAGAGATTATATTATTTTCATAATATTAATATCATCCCAGCTATTCCTAGGAGCTGCATAAAAATCAAAAGTAAATAAAAACCTTTAACTAATAGCATTGAAATCTTTAAAACTTCCATGATAAAGAAAACCATGGAGCTAAACTTGTTCATTAGTCACTTCATAAGTTCTACACAGTCAAGAATACTTTTAGATAGGCTTAAAAATACCAGAAAACTTTTTTCTTACCATAATACTTTGGGAATTTATAAGAATTTTGTTTTAAATATTTAATTTTCATAAGTTTCAAAACATAATCCATTGTCCAACTTCTATTTTTATGTTTTAATGAATAGATAATTTGTTTTTTCTCTTTGACATTTATAGCCTTTATTTAAATTAAAATGGTACTGTTAAAATAACATGGGGCTGGAGAGATGGCTCAGTGGTGAAAGGCTCTTGACCGCAAAGCCAGACAGCCTCGGGTTGATTCCCTAGTACCCACATAAAACCAAGTGCACAAAGTGGCACATGCATCTGGAATTCATTGATGGTGGCAAGAGGCCCTGGTGTACCTATATTCATTCATTCATTCATTCATTCATTTTCTCTCTCTCTCTGAAATAAATAAAAATATAAAAATACTATGCTCTTTATCAGTTTACAACTTTTGGATTCAGTAACATGTGAAGACTTTATTTCTTCACTTGAATGTCTTTCATTGTGTATTCTGTTATACTCTGCATTGATTTCCTTCAGGAATTTGGAAGGCTTCAGGAACAGAGGTCTTCATCTGGAAATGGAGTTCCTCTACAAGCTCTGCATAGTTTCCCAGATGTCTTGGAAATAAAGGAGGATAATTGACAGCTCCCATCTCCCAGATCCAAGAAGTTATTATGAACATAAATTTTACCTGTATGACTGAGAAATGTTTGCATTTCATCCTAAATAAAAACAATGAAAATTTGTGCTGCCACCAGGCATAGTCTGGGAGTATGTTCTGCTCATGGTGGATGGAGGATGAAGTATGCTGAAGTCCTAGGAAGCTGAAGATGTCTGGGAAATGAGAAGACTGAGAGGATTGGAGATAGGAGAGAACACGAAATAGGAAACCATATTTTAAAAAGCAGGAGAGAGAGGAGGGAGGGAGGGAGGGAGGGAGGGAGAGAGATATCTAGAAGTATTTCAAGCAATGAGTATATTGAGAACTGCTAATTTAAATTAAGAAAATTCACAATCTTATTAGCAGAAAAATTGTCCAACCCTTGCCACGAACTGAAGAGGGGAAGAGGAGGAGTGAGTAGGCAAACAGGAACTCACATTGTCTGTCATGGCACATGACCATCTTATCTCTCAGGAGCTTGCCACCTTGTAGGATTGGGAGTTTCAAAATCACATCAATGGTGATAGCAAAGTGTTAAATGCTGCATCTCTATTATTCAGTTTTTAAGCTTCTTACACACATTAGTTCATTCAACCCACCCTACAGCCCTGTAAGTACTAATCTGAACCTTTTATAAATGAGAAATCTCTGTCTATATCCAGACAGAGATTAAACAGATTCCCCACATTCACACAATACAGATTTATAGAGCAAGTATTTGAGCCAAAGCTGTACTGAGCCTGTGCCCATACCATATAATTCCTTTTTTATTTAAAATAAAATAGCAACTGTATATTCTTTGCATATATTCACATATCAGAATTCTGTTTCAGAGACTTATGTTTTTGCTAACATTATTTCATAGTGCTTTTCCTTTTTTTTTTTTTTTTCAGAATTCTGTTTATCTGTTTACAACTTTCCCTGAGCAGGATTTGCTCCTTCATATAAATGACCATCCTTTCTCTGGTGACATAAATTAGTTTCTCCTTGTTATGTCTTAGAGGAAATGAAATCCATGTGGTTAAGATCCTCTTGCATTACCTTTATCTGGCTTGGAGAAGGAGCACTGTCTTCATGAGCTAGAAAACTTCCAGACCTCCTTCTGTGAACACTGATGCATCTTCAGTGGCCTTCCTCTAGTGCTCCTGCTCCTTTTGTCTTACCCTCAGACTTCACACATTCCCTGCATTCACACAGTATGATGTGTGAGCTCCTGGCCAGGGCTCTCACAAAGCTGGGTTCTCCTCAGTGCCCATCTGCAACAACTTTGACACTTTGTCTTCACTTTCTCTGGCTCGCTCATTTCCCATTGTCCCTTAGAATTGCATGGACAATTGCTCCACGAAATCTCAGTCAGGTGGTGTACTCAGTGGTTTAAAATATTTGAAGAGCCATGGTGTGGGAGAATATCCAGAGACGTTGCTCCCCACCACCACCAACACAGTCACACACACACACACACACACACACACACACACACACACACACACACACACACAAAGGGCTACAGCTCATACACTTCATAACTCCCACCACATGGACCATTCCAACAACCCAACTGAGGAGGGACCTTAGTGGGTGGGAGCCAGGGAGGAGGGAAATGGTAATACCAACACAAGACTTATTCATACTGGGTGTCTAATTATTAGCAGTAAATTTTTTAAAGTAAAAAAATAGAATAAATAAAATACCTCTCACTGGTGTTTGCAGTTAGGCAGTCAAGAATACTTGCCTTGGTAATAGGCAATTAAGTATGCTAGAAAAGTATAAAATGACAAACAGAAAAATGAACTTAGACTAAGGAATACTGGCAATGCTAATTAGGTCCACAGATGACCAGTGACAGGTGAATTTGGACAAGAGTATGTTTGTTTAGGCTAAAGAAATCTAAACATTTGTATATTTGTAATAATCGTGTAAATGTGAGAATAGGCCAGAAGTGGTAACTGAATCTGTGTCCCTAAAGATACTTAACTAGAACTTAGACACTCAGCCATCTTAAATTGCTTGAAGTCTTTCTTTTCCTCTCTCTTCCCTCCCTCCCTCCCTTCCTTCTTCTGCCCTTCCTTTTTTCCTTTCTTCCTTCCAGTCAGTAGCAATCTAAATTTTCCCTCCAGTTCTGCCATTACCTAAATAATTATACTTCTTGGAAATCCTTTAAAATATAACTCACAATTCTGTGTTGAAAATATCTTATGAAGAACCCACTTTATACATGCCCCTGAAGCCACCCCTTGCAAAAAAAGAAAGAAAATTTTCAAGTGTATGGTACCAACTGGCACAGAGCCTCTGACAGGGACTTGCATCTCCACCTGACCGTGGAGTGCCCTGGAGCACACCCTCAGCATGTTCTCCACCCACGTGTTGTGCTTGCCTTGATCATCTGCCCTGCTCCTCTTTCCACAGTGGACTGGCCCAGGCTCATGTTTGCCTGGACATGGCTGAGCTCAGGGTAACTCACTGTGAGAGTCCTCCACTTCCCAGTGCGTGTGTGTCCCCTCTTGTGGGCACAAGGTCTAGCCCTGCAGATGTTCACTGCAGCACCTTTGAAGACTGCCCTCAACCCACTCCCTTCATATGTCCTCTGTCTTTATCTCTTGGGAAATAGCACTTTGGTTGAAAGTGGCTTGAACTCTGGTATAAATTTTCCCTAGAGAAGGCTGAAATGAGGAGGCTGAAAAATTGTTTTGAGCAAACCAAAGTAGAAACGGAAAGCAAGAACTGCATTCAAGGTAGTCACAAAACTGAAAATGTTTTTCCCCCATATTCTTCTCTGTGTTCTTAGTGTTCCAGCAAAGTTGGACGCACAAACTAGAAATTTACCTTTGAATTTGCACTGAGCCTCAATGAGCTTAAAAAAAACAGGGTAGAAAATGTACAGAAGTAACAAATATTCAGTTTGTTTTTGCATAAAATGTGAGCATAGGGAAAGTCGGGAGACTTGGCAGTTTACTTCTGGTGGAATCCCATGTTCATGACATGTTGGTCTCTGGTGTGAGAGAAGTCACCTTCTAGTGGAGTGGGTGGCAGAGATGTGGTTTCAGCACAATGTGATGAAGACTGTCACAGAGCAGGGTGTTGTCCCCAGAAGTTCTGTTAGAGACCAAGTTCACTTCGTTCTGCTGATGCTCTACCACGTTAGCCTCCAGTCACTGCCCGTTGTGTGTGCTCGCAGCCCCTTCCCACTTTCTTAGTCTCAAGCACCAACCAGAAACCATTCCTCTACTGTGGCAGTGATCCTATAAGAATAGTAGCTGCCCTTTGGCTAAAGGGTACAGCACATATTCTCAAGAATGTCGGATAAACACCTTTATAAATCAGTTTTTATATCTGCCCAGTCTCATTTTTTTAACCATTTCCTCCCATCTGGAAACTTGTGAAATAAACCAATCATTTTTTATATTATGAGAAATATTTGCATTTATATGTCTTGGGACCCTTTCTATTGCCCTTTTCTAAACTAATGATTTCTGTCCAGTCTCTCTTAACCATATTCCAATTGCCATTCAAAGCTCACCTATTACACCTTCCCTGTGAGGTTCTCTGAAACCCCTTCATGCTCATCCCTGGCTGTGTGCAGGTCCCGTTCTTCCCTTATCACCCCACCCACTTCCTCCACTGTAAGTCCCAGGGAGCGAGCGCTTCTACCTGTCGCACACTGAAAGCTAGCAGAGGTGGCCCACCAGGAGTAGTTCAGCAAATGCTGTTAAGTTATTTAAGTTCAAAATATTAAGAGTGTTCATGACAAAGGTAAGGCAAACAAAAATATTGGTTCTTTACAGAAAAATTCATTTTGCTTATAAATGTATGTAAAGACCATTGATGTTAATCAAGAAACATGCAGTCAAGTGAGATGCTATTTGCCTAGCTGATTGAGAATATTAAAAAGCACCCTCATACCTGTTTTGGCCAAAGGCATTACAAAACATATTTGGGTAGAGGGTAAATTACTGTAAGTCTTTTGGCTAATTGACTGCTAGTTATGAAAATATATGTGGATGTGTCTTTTTTATCCAGAGAGTAATTTTAGAAACTTTTTCTTCAGAAATAATTGAGCAACTCTTACAGTCATATTAGTACTGGCACTTATTGCATAGTTTACTGGACTGAATAGACCAGAGTAGAACTATATACTATGATTTACCACATAAAATAATGTATGTTTAATAAATATATATAAACAAGTTGTGAGTTCATACATGCGCACAAAGCCAGGTTTACTTATGTACTTAACAAAAGGTAAATAACTTGTAAAGATCAGATGTTACTGTGTTCCCACTGAAGAAAAGTCCCGATAACTGAACTTAAAAGTGAAAAACACGTTAACAAAGAAAGTTGATAACTCTCCATCTTGTGGAATTTTCTATGAGACATTCAAAATGTCAAACCAATAGTTCATTTCAGAAGATGAGATCCATAATGCAATTTTCTAAAGGTTGGTATTATCATGCTAGACTGTGCATCCTGTTTTAGAAATACCAGAATGTTCAAATATGGAACAGAATATGACATGAAACTTGCAGGAAATATTCTAAAGAAACAGAATTATAGAGTTATATCTCATATAACTCAAATTATTATCTTTTTCTTTTATTAGACACAAAGGCAGGGCATGGACTAAGTGGTAGAGAGCTCTTGTCTACCACATGCAAAGTCACAGCAATAATTAAATATATAAAGCCAACTATATACATTTGCCAGTTGGATCTTGTCTTTGTAGTTGAAGATAAAATATCTGAAACCCGGTGCAATTTTCTCCTCAGCAGAATGCTGTGTGTTAATGAATTTTCCTTCTGTAAATTCTCTCCTTACTGTCATCTGTCTCTGGCCCCGTTTCAGAGATGGAACTAGAAAGGGAGTGCTGTATCTGATTATTCTTGTAATGTGTCTTTTATAAAATGGAAATTCTAGAAACTTCTGAAACGTTCTAAATGGCCTACAGCCTTACCTACCTCCTACAAATGGATATTATCAATGAATACTTAGTTCTTGCTTTAATTTGGCTAAGTTTGTGCTGGCATAGTGGAAATTGGAAATGCATATTTCCATGAAAAGTTGCAATGGGTGCCTAAGCTTAGCAGTTCCCTTGCTTCTCGTTCCTTCTCGAGGCTTCCAAGCCCCTGAAAAGAGCTCATCTACATTGATTCACCAATGTGTGTAAATTGATTGGTGTGCTCATTTTCACTTTTGTAATATGCATTTGTTGCATAAAGTTTCTCATATCTAACCCAAAATGCTCTTTACCTCCTTTTCAGAAACTTAGCTGATATGAGCCAACTACAGTTTAAATTCAGGTGCACGTCCA
>PVHP010040724.1:0-15722 GCA_004024765.1 Zapus hudsonius | reverse complement strand
CCCGGCTCGACTAAAATATTTAATTTCAGGTTAACATGATATGAAAAAACTTATGCAAGCCAGGCGCAGTGGCATACACACCTGTCTGTAGTCCCTGCTACTCTGGAGGATTACATGAGCCCCAGAACTGGATGCCTGCCAGCTTGGGGGCAATGTAGTGAGACACATTCTCATTCATATTCTCCTCTACCCCCATCTCATCTCATGGAGCGCAGGCTGGCCTCAAACTCACTAGGTAGCTGACGATGACATTGACCTCTTGACCCTCCCAAGCGCTGGGTCGACATTCATCGGCCACCACGCTCAGCTCCACAGACATCATCTCTTTAAGCAACGCAGAGAAAGGGGATAGAAGTCATGACGTGCAGCCCAAATCGTCCGTTTGAATAGAGACCTGATTTAAGTGAAGAGACGCAGTCTGATCAGGATGCACTAGACGGACATTGCAAGAAGGAACCCGTCCCTGGGGCTGGACCACGCTTAGGTTCCAGTGAGGCTGGAGTAGAGCCAGAGAGGGCTTCCTGGGAGGTCGCTGTGATAATTTTGACTCAAAAAACAAAACCCGAACTTTATTTGGAAAACAGAGAGACTGAGAGAAGGAGCTTTGTGCATCTGGCTTTACGTGGGTACTGGGGAACCGAACCCAGGTTAGCAGGCTTTGCAAGCCAAGCGCCTTTAACCGCTGAGCCTTGCATCCTTGACTGGCACTGGGAGATGGCGCTCGCTGGCGAGGCCTGCGGGCCCGGGCTCAACTCCTCGGTCATCCACGTGAAACCAAACACACACACGTGTAAAGGACGCACGCGCCCCCCGCGGCTTTCGGTTGGCCTCGAGCCCCGCCCCGCCCGCGTGCGTGAGTGCGTGCGTGCGTGCTCCGTGGAGGGTTGGAGCCGCGAGCTCGCGCGGCCGCTCTTCCTCGGGTCACCGGAGCACAAGCGTCGCAAACGGGGCCGGAAAGCGCGACGTCGCGGGCGCAGGCGCAGAGAACCGCGGCGGCGGCCGCTGGCCAGTGTAAGATGGCGGCGGCGTTGGTGGCGGCGGTGGACGGGGCGGCCGCTGGCAGAAGGATGACCCGAGACGGGAAGCAGGCTGCCGAGCCTCGCCGGCTCCCGTGCTTGTAACCGCCGCAGCTGGACACCCCTTTGACCTACCGGTCCGTGTCCCGTCCCAGCCCGGCCTGTGCCGCGCGCCCGGTTCCCCTCGGGACGGGGGTCCTCCTCCTCGGAGCAGCCCTGGGCTTGCCCGGCGGCCGGGGGGTGACTCCCCCGGGGCTCCGCTCGCCCGGGGCTCCCCGCGGGCCCGGGGCGCCCGGTCCTCCCCCGTCCCGTCGGGAGCATCCTAGGAGCGGAGCTGGAGTCGTTCTCCCCTCCCCCGCGCCCCGGCCGCTGGCTCTCAACCTGGAAAAGGTTCAGGTTTCCTCTGAAATGACTTGTCAAATTCAGTGGCGCTGGGTTAACTCGTCTGGCGTTCGAATCTCGTGGGGGTTCATGTCATTTTTGGTTTTGTGTGTAGGTTTTGTTCAGTGGTCAGAATTAGGTAAGTTGTGGTTTTAAGTAGTTCCGAGGAGATCTTAAAAAAAACACACTCAAATGCAGTCCTAAATATTTCCATTGTGCCTAGAAAAGAGACATCTTTGCCATATAAACCTTTGCCTTTCCTTAGTTCTTCGGTGATCCTCCAGACCTGTGTTCTCGGGAGCTCAGCCTGGCCTGCCTTCAGTGATAACAGGACGAAAGGTGAGTGGGAGTCGAAGGCATTGAAATTCTTGAGTTCCACCCAGACCTGCCCTGACCCCTGGAGTCAGAATTCTTACCAACGTTTACAAAAGTTTGGGTATTGGTTCTTGCCTATGTTGCAACTTCAATTTAATTACTTTCAAGAATTTAATTAGCTATGTTTTGACCTTTAAAATTATTGCTGTGTATCTTCATATTGCTAGAGTTAAGCCCAAAAGTGAGGGAGGCACAGGGTTCCTCTTCTCTTTTCTTTATTCATCTACCTTGTGATTTGTCTTTGTGTGGATCATGTCTTACATTGTTAAAAGTTGAGTATTAGTTTTTCTGGGTGTTAAGCCATTTGGAGAATATTTCCCCACTTGTGACTAAGTTAGAAGCAATAGTGCTCTTTCACTTATTTGGTGTCTCAGCGCAATTCATCTCAGTACCACAGAACATAGTTGGTAAAATTTAAGGAAAAAACAAAATAATGGCTCTTTTTTAAAAATTACTTTTTTTTGTGCCAGGCGTGGTGACACATGCCTTTAATTCCAGCACTCAGGGAGGCTAAGGTAGGAGGATCGCTGTGAGTTCAAGGCCAGCCTGACACTACATAGTGAAATTCTAGGTCAGCCTAAGCTAGAGTAAGACTACCTCCAAAAAACAAAAGGATTGCTATTTATGTACTAGGAAGACTGAGATGAGTTCGAGACCACCCTGGGCTACAGACTGAGTTCCAGGTCAGTATGGGCTAAAGTGAGACCCTGCCTCAAAAAAAAATAATCCCAAATATTTATTTGTACATGGCAGGGTCTCTTGCTTTTGCAGTCAAATGCCTGTCTGGCTTCATGTGGATGGTTAGAGAATTGAGCCCTGGCCAGCAGGCTTTGTAAGTAAGCACCTTAAACTACTGAGCCAGCCCTATTCCCAGACCCTTAGTAACTCTTTTCTTTGGGCCGGGAGGGGAGCTGGCCTGCAGACATGGGGTAGCTAGTAGAGAACAGAGGCATAGTTTTTATACAGCTTCTAGTCTTCTGGTAGAGAGTAGTGGGGACTCATAAGATGTGACAGACCTAAGTGACTGGAAGTTAAGTTTGACCAATTCTTAGTATCTGCAATTTGTAGTAGGAAAAAGTTGAGAGTGACTTTGGTTTTATTGCACATGGTGCCTAGATTAGAAAATGCTCATTATTGGGCTGAGAGATAGCACTTGCTTGCACACCCTAGGGGCGATTCCTTAGTACCCATGTAAAGCCAGATGCAAAGTGGCACATGCAGCTGGAGTTCATTGGCAGTGGCAGGAGACCCTGGGGTGTCCATTGTCTCTTTTCTCTAAATTAAAAATATTTATTAATTTGTAAGCAGAGAGAGAGAGAGAGAGAGAGAGAGAGAGAGAGAGAGAGAGAGAGAGAGAGAGAGATGAAAAACAGATGGGGGCCCCAGGGCCTCCAACCACTGCAAACGAACTCCAGACACTTGCACCACCTTGTGTATCTGGCTTTTCATGGGTACTGAGAAATTGAACTCTGGTCCTTCTGCTTTGCAGGCAAACACCTTAACTGCTAAAATCACCTCTCCAGCCCCAGCCCTCTAAATCTTTTTTTTTTTTGGTTTTTCGAGGTAGGGTCTTGCTGTAGTCCAGGCTGACCTGGAATTCACTATGTAGTCTCAGGGTGTCCTTGAACTCATGGTGCTCCTCCTACCTCTGCCTCGAATTCGTGCTGGGATTAAGGGTGTGCGCCATCACTCCCGGCTCTCAGCCCTCTAATTCTTAATTGGCATATTTAAAAGAATACCAGTTGCCTCCCACAGTGCATATTAATATTACTTGAGGGAACCTTATATGAAGCAGCTTGGTTATACCTACTGTATGGTACACACTGAAAAATATTTTATTTTGAACATCATGGTTGCAGCTTTGAATAAATTATGGGCTCGTTTATACTTTATTGCCAGAGTCTATCCCAGGTTGGCCTGGAGTTTACATGTAGCTTAGATGGGCTTCAGATTCACTGCAGTCTTCCTGCCCCACTCTCCCGATTGCTGGGTTTGCATGTGTGAGCCACCATGCACAGCTGTTTATGCTTTTTTGTGTTTTGCTTTAGAACAAATTTTCCTAGTTGATTTTTTCCTTTTTTTGTGTGTGTGGGGTAGTACTGGGGATTTAACTTAGGCCTCTTATATGCTAAGCAAGCTCTTTACTGCTGAGTTTCACCCACAGTCCCTCAAAATCTTTGTTGTTTGTTTTTGAGGCAGGGTCTCTAGCTCAAGCCAACCTGAAACTTACCCTGTAGTCTCAGGCTGGCCTCCAACTCTGAGATCCTTCTACCTTGGCTTACAGAGTGATGGGACTGAAGGCATACATCACGTTCAGCTTCAGATTCATTTACAATTGTTCAGCTTAGATGTTTACTATTTTAGTGATCACATAGGATTGTCATTTGAACCAGTAGGGTTTATGAGTGTAGGAAAGAAGGAATATCAAACGTGTGAAGCCAGATTCACAAGGTGGCACATGTGTCTGGATTTTGTTTGCAGTGGCTGGAGGCCCTGGCATGCCCATTCTCTCTCTGTCTCTCTCTCTGCCTCTGCCTCTTTCTCTAAGTCACTCTCAAATAAAATATTTTTAAAAAATACATTTCTTTCTAAGATGGTAAACTAGGGTGTTCCTCATCAACAGATCATTAGAGAATTTGACCATAGACAGACCTCAGGGCTAGGGCGTAGTTAAGAATGCCATTTTAGCCGGGCGTGGTGGCGCACACCTTTAATCCCAGCACTCAGGAGGCAGAGAGAGGTAGGAGGATTGCCCTGAGTTCAAGGCCACCCTGAGACTATGTAGTGAATTCTAGGTCAGCCTGGACTAGAGCGAAACCCTACCTTGAAAAACAAACAAAAAAAAAAGCCATCTTAAAAAAAAGCCTATTAGGGCTTGAGAGATGGCTCAGTGGTTAAGGCACTTGCCTACAAAGCCGAACAATCTGGATTCCATTCCCCAGTGCCCATGTAAAACCCAATGCACAAAGTGGCACATGCGTCTGGAGTTTGTTTGCAGTGGTTGGAGGCCGTGGTGTGGCCATTCTCTGTCTTGTGTCTCCTATCTCTCTGCCTGCAAATAAATAAATTAAAAAAAGAATACCATCATTGGCTGGAGAGATGGCCCAGCAGTTAAGGCGCTTGCTTGCAAATCATAATGGCCTGGGGGCAGTGCTCTCTGTCTCTGCTTGCAAATAAATAAATAAATGAAAAATTTAAAAATTCCATAATTATAATAAACCATGATAATACCCCCTCCACCCTCATTTTCCCCCTCAAGTTCACCCTCCATCTTATCCCCTCTCCCTCTCAGTCTATTTTGTTTCCGTGTCATTATCTTTTTCTCCTATTATGAATGTCTTGTGTATAAAGTGTCAGACACTGTGACTATCAGCCATTTTGTATCTGGAAGACTGCATTTGTAAGCAGTCCTACCCTTCCTTTGGCTCTTAGGTTCTTTCTGCCACCTCTCCCACCATGGACCCTGAGCCTTGGGAGGTGTGATAGAGATGTCTTAGTGGTGAACACTCCACTGTCACTTGTCAGCACTATGGTGCTTTTTGAGTCATCCCAGTGTTCACCTCCATCTGGAAAGAGAAGTTTCTCTAGCCAAAAGTGAGAGTAACAATATATGAAAATCTGTATTAGAAAAAAATGCTTGTAAGGCGGTTTGGTGGGCATATTATATGCATTTAGCCAGACAACAGCAGGTGTTATTCCCCTATGGCCCATGATCTCCCTGGCCATAGGCTATTGACTAAGTCTTTAGTACCAGGCATGCATTTCTTCTTGTGGAGCAGTCCTCCAATCCAATTAAGAGAGCAATTGCTTTCCTCCATAACAGACAGTGCCACTATTGCACCAGTTGGCACATTTGCCTTGGCTGGCCAATCTTTTTTTTTCAGCCTAATATATATTTTAAAACTTTTTATTGATAGCTTTCATAATTATAGACCATAAACCATTATGATTCCCTCTCCCCTATGTCTCCCCCCTCTTCAGTTAGTCTCTGTTTTGTTTCGGTGTCATCATCTTTTCCTTCCATTATGTATAGGTATATCAGGCACTGTGAAGTCATAATATCAAGGCCATTTTGTGTCTGGAAGGTTGCATTGTAAGCAGTCCAACCAGCCCTTCAGCTCTTAAAATCTTTGACCACCTCTTCTGCAATAGACCCTGAGCCTTGGGAAGTGAGATAGAGATGACCCAGTGCTGAACACTCCACTATCACTTCTTAGCACTATGGTGTCTTTTTTTTTTTTTTTTGGTTTTTCGAGGTAGGGTCTCGTTCTAGCCCAGGCCGACCTGGAATTCACTATGTAGTCTCATGGCGATCCTCCTACCTCTGCCTCCCGAGTGCTGGGATTAAAGGCGTGCGTCACCACGCCCAGCTTATGGTGTCTTTTGAGTTATCCCAGTAGTCACTGCCATCTGAAAAAGAGACGCTTCTCTAGCCAAAAGTGAGAATAACAATATATGGGTATGATCATTTTTTTAAAAAAAATTACTTATTAGGAAGTTTTGTTGGCATAATATATGCATTTAGCTAGACAACAGCAGGTGCTATTCCCCTAGGGCTCATGACCTCCCCCACCATAGGGTTTATTTATTTATTTGAGAGAAAGAGGCAGAGATGCACCACTTTGTGCATCTGGCTTTTTGTGTATACTGGGGAATCGAACTTTGGTCCTGCTTTGCTGGCAAATGCCTCAACCACTAAGCCATTTCTCCAGCCTTTTTTTGTTTGTTTTTTCAAGGTAGGGTCTTGCTCGAGCCCAGGCTAACCTGGAATTCACTAAGTAGTCTCAGGGTGACCTCATGGCAATCCTCCTACCTCTGTCTCCCTAGTGCTGGGATTAAAGGCGTGTGCCACCACACCTGGCCTTCCAGACTTTTGTTGTTTTTTTCTTTATTTTCTCGTGTGTGTGTGTGTGTTATGTGTATATGGGCAATGATCAATCTGGGGTCTCTTGCAGCTGGAAACATGCCAGATACTTGTACTACTTTTTATATCTGACTTATATGAGTGGCTTGGAAGTTTAACCTGGGTCAGCAGGCTTGCGAACAAGTTAGAGGTCACTTTTTGATTTTTCTTTTTTTTTCTATTCTGGGACAGATTTTTGCTATGTAGCTCTGGTTGACCCAATAATCTTGTACCTACCATGTGGCCCAGGCTGATCTCAAACTTGAGGTAATTTTCCAGTCAGCCTTTTGAGTGCTGGAATTATGGGCATGTGCCACCATGACCAGCTTCTTAAATTTTAAGCCTCTGTTAGATTTGTGGGCTTGAATATTATAAAAGTTTTAGTTTTAAGATTGGAGAGAGAGATGGCTCAGCAGTTAAAGGTGCTTACTTAGAAAGCCTAATGGCCTATGTTTGATTCCCTAGCACCCATATAAAGTCAGACCTACAAAGTGGCTCATGCATGTGGAATTCATTTGCAGCATGAGGCCCTGGCACTCCCATACTCTTCTTTCCCTCTCTCAAATAAAAATATTTAAATATAGGTATATATTTTAAAAAGCTAGGGGCTGGAGAGATGGCTTAGCGGTTAAAGCATTTGCCTGCAAAACAGAAGGACCGGAGTTCAATTCCCCAGTATTGACTTAAGCCAGAGGCATAAGGTGTGCCTGGCACATGTGCCTGGAGTTTGCAGTGGCTGGAGACCCTGGTGCACCCATTTCTCTTTCTATCTGCCCCTCTCTCTCTCTCAAATAAATAAAATATTTAAAAAAACACCTTTAGCTTTGCTGTTGGAGACTATCACTCAGGGTCTAGAGTGCATTCTTAACAAATTTTGAAATACTGCTACAAGACATTCTGCTATAGAGCTGGAGAGATGGCTCAGTGGATAAAGGTTCTTGCTTGCAAAACCTGATGGCCTGGGTTCAGTTTCCCAGTACCCACATAAAGCCAGAGGCACAAAGTGGGACATGCATCTGGAGTTAGTTTGCAGTGGTAGGAGGTCCTGCTGTGCCCATACTCACACTGTGCCTCTTTCTTCTGTCTCATATAGTAATTTTTTTAAAAAGGCCTATAAAGCTATAAGCACTGGGATTTGATATTACCAGCATGGAGATAATACACTAATCCATAGAAGTGAAAAAGTGGCTTTTATTTTTATATGCCTGCATGCCTATCTGTTTTTTTGAGACAATATCTTATGTAGCCTGGACTATGTAGCTGAGGATGACCTTGAATTTCTAGTGTTTCTGCCTTCATCTTGGAGTGCTGGAATTAAAGGCCTGTGCCACACAGACTTAATTGAAGAGATAGCTAAATTTTAGTGTTTTATGATCCTTGACTCAGGAAAAGAAATAGCTGGATCCTTGTGTTTTGTGACCCTTGAAAGTTGCTGAGCTGGGCATGGTGGCTAATGCCTGTTATCCCAGCACTTGGAAGGCTAAGGAAAGCAGAAGAATAGCTGTGAATTTGAGTTGAGCCTGAGCTACATAGTGAGAGCCTATCTTACCGAATCAAGCCAAACAGTCCCTGAGGTGATTCAATGGGAACACCTTTTTGGCTCTCGTAGCATTTTCTTTTTAAAAATATTGTACAAATGTATTATTAGTGAGAGTTCCTTTACCTGCTGAGCCATCTCTCCAGCCCTTAAAAAATTATTTTATTTGAGAGAGAGAGAGACAGAGACAGACAGAGAGAGAGAGAGAGAGAGAGAGAGAGAGAGAGAGTGTTTAAGGGCATACCAGGGCCTCTTAACACTACAAATGAACTCCAGATACATGTACCACTTAGTGCATCTGGCTTTATGTGGTACTGGAGAATCAAACCAGGACTGGCAGGATTTGCAAGCAAGAACCTTTATAACTGCTGAGTAATCTCCCCAGCCCCAGCCTTTTCTTTTTCTCTTTTCAAAATATTGTTTAATTGGGCTGGAGAGATGGCTCAGCGGTTAAGGCACTTGCCTCCAGTGCTTAAGGCCCCATGTTCAATTCCCCAGTACCCACATATGCCAGATCCACAAGGTGGTGGCCCTGGTGCGCTCTCTCTCTTTCTCTCTCTCTCTCTCTCTCTCTCTCTCTCTCAGTGTGTGTGTGTATCTCTGCTTGAAAATGAATAAAATATTTTTTAAAATAAATATTTATTAAAAAATATTGTTTATTTATTTGGAAACAGGGAAAGATAGAACAGAGACAGAGGATGGGTGCCCCAGAGCCTCCAGCTGCTGCAAACAAACTCCAGACACATGTGTGCACCACTTTGTGCATCTGGCTTTATGTGTGTACTGGGGAATCAAACCCAGGTTATTAGGTTTTGGGGGCAAGCTCCTTAACTGCTGAGCTATCTCACCAGCCCCAGCCTTTTCTTCCTTCCTTCCTTCCTTCCTTCCTTCCTTCCTTCCTTCCTTCCTTCCTTCCTTCCTTCCTTCCTTCCGTCCTTCCGTCCTTCCGTCCTTCCGTCCTTCCGTCCTTCCTTTCTTTTTTCAAGGTAGGGTCTTGCTGTAGCCCAGGCTGACCTGGAATTCACTATGTAGTCTCAGGGTGGCCTCAAACTCATGCCTCCTGAGTGCTGGGATTAAAGGCGTGCGCCACCACACCTGGCTTTCTTTTTTTAAAAAACATTTTTATTTGTTTGCAAGAAGAGAGATAGAGAGGGAAAGAGAGAGAGAGAATGGGTGAAGGCCTCCAGCCACTGCAAACAAACTCCAGATGCATGTGCCACCTTGTGCATCTGGCTTTACATGTGTACTGGGGAATTAAACACAGGTCCTTTTGCTTTATAATCAAGTGCCTTAACTGCTAAGCCATCTCTCCCGCCCCCAGCTTTTTTTTTTTTTTTTTTTTTTTCCCCTCAGGTAGGGTCTCACTCTAGCCCAGGCTGACCTGGAAGTCACTATGTAGTCTCAGGCTGGCCTCAAACTCTCAGTGATCCTCCTACCTCTGCCTCCCCAGTGCTGGGATTAAAGGTGTGCACCACCATACCTAGCCCTCCAGCCTTTTCTTAATATACATCTTTCTATAACTTTGGAGATATGACCCATCCCCTCATCTTCCTGATAACCTTTTTATCCTTGACTCCCAAGACATTTAACTTGTATCATCATTCCTGCTTCCTTGACCATTTCTGTCACCCCTCATCTTTCTTTTCCCTAACCATAGGTATTTTTCTAGGATTCTTTCCTTGGACTTCTCTCAGAGTATAGATACTTGTTTTTGTTTGTTTCTTAGTAAGGTATATTTTACAAGGATCTGATTTTAAAATTCATGTTTAGATAATTTACAAGTCTCCCTCCTCTCCCAGGTAGGGTCTTCCACTCTATCCAGGGTGACCTGGAATTCATTAGTCTCAGGGTAGCCTTGAACTCAAGTTGATCCTCCTACTTCTGCCTCCCTAGTCCTAGGACTAAAGGTGTGCACCACCATGTCTGGCATTTACAAGTTTTTTTTTTTTTTTGTTTAGATGTTTTTATTTATTTACTAGTAAGCACCTTTAACCGCTGAACCATCTCTTCAGTCCCAGTTTACAAGTTTTTATATCTTATTGTAATTTATTCAAGTTTCACATCTACTACATTGGTTTCTTAATACCTTCCTAACATGTCTACTTTTAATTTAAATATTAAAATTAAAATCAGTCTTGTTTTCTACATGCCAGATTCTCATTTGTGGTACTTGATTGTTATACTCAAAACTTGTGCTTTTGAATTTCAGTTTCATAACTTTTTTGAAGCTGAATGCTATTTTCTTGATGCTTCTCATGTTTTTTTTTTTAATATTTTATTTATTCATTTTTCAAGCAGAGAGAGATAGATAGAGAGAGAGAGAGAGAGAGAGAGAGAGAGCACCAGGGCCACCACCTTGTGTATCTGGCTTATGTGGGTCCTGGGGAATTGAACGGGGGCCTTAGGCACTGGAGGCAAGTGCCTTAACCGCTGAGCCATCTCTCCAGCCCATGCTTCTCATGTTGATTCTCTTTTATTTCCCTGTGTTACCAACCTAAGCTAGGCCCTCCTTACTGTCTTAGCAACAATGATAGCTTTTTTCTTTTTTTTTTTTTTGGTTTTTCGAGGTAGGGTCTCGCTCTAGTCCAGGCTGACCTGGAATTCACTATGTAGTCTCAGGGTGGCCTTGAACTCACGGTGATCCTCCAACCTCTGCCTCCTGAGTGCTGGGATTAAAGGCGTGCGCCACCATGCCCGGCTTAATGACAGCTTTTAAACTTGTTTTCCCTTTCATTTCTACCCATTTTATTATGACAAAATAATCTCTCTGATGTACCATACATATCACTCTAGGCTTACACTTTTTTTTTTTTTTTTGGTTTTTCGAGGTAGGGTCTCGCTCTAGCCCAGGCTGACCTGGAATTCACTATGTAGTCTCAGGCTGGCCTCGAACTCACAGCGATCCTCCTACCTCTGCCTCCCGAGTGCTGGGATTAAAGGCGTGCGCCACCATGCCCTGTTTTTGTTTTTGTAGTGTGGTCGAATCAAGCCAGGGTTTTGCACGTTAGGCAAGCATTGTAACACTGAGCTCCCTAATTTATATAATGTGTGTATATGTATATATGTATACATACACATGTACATATATATTTTTTCCCTACTCATTGGGTATACTTATATTTAGCCAGTGCAGACTACTCATATATTTTTAACTTCTATTTCATTTCTCATTCTGGGCCTTCAGATTATGTCTTCTTTCTCTTTTTTCCCCATCCCACTCTGCCCATTGAAATTCTACTCTATCTTCAAAGGCCCTTAAAAGTTAATTTTCCAGGGCTGGAGAGATGGCTCAGCGGTTAAGGCACTTGCCTCCAGTGCCTAAGACCCTGGGTTCAATTCTCCAGGACCCACATAAGCCAGACCCACAAGGTGGTGGCCCTGGTGTGCTCGCTCGCGCGCTCTCTCTCTCTCTCTCTCTCTCTCTCTCTGCTTGAAAATGAATAAATAAAATATTTTTAAAAGTTAATTTTCCAGAGCTGGAGAGGTGGCTCTGCAGTTAAAGTGCTTTTCAATATTTTTGTTCATTTGCAAGGGACAGAATGGGTGCATCAGGGCCTCTAGCTGCTACACTCGAACTCCAGATGCATGTGCTACTTTGTGTATCTGGCTGGCCTCTAATTTATTGCTTATCTGCCAAACAGCTTCTCTGTTTACTTTTTAAAAAATTTTATTTTAGAAGATTATCCAATTCTCTCTAGGGAATGGGGAGGGGGCACCATTTTCAGTTCTAGGGTACCATTCATCTTTAAAGTCAGAAGGAGGCCCTTGCATTAGGCACTGCCTGTCTCTTCGCTTGCTCGTCTGTCCCTCTACTTGCCGTCCTTGCCCCCTCCCTGCTCGCTGACATGGCTGAAGCCAAGAACAGCCCCCCCCCCTATGCTCCGTTTTTTTTCGCCTTCGTAGGCGCCTCATGCGCCATGATCTTCAGCGGAGTTTCCTCCAGCTGGGTGCTGGCCTGAGCGTGGGGCTGAGTGGCCTGGCAGCTGGCCTGTGGGGGTTACCGGTGTGTGGGGCACTACCCAGCAGCCCCGACTGTTCGTGGGTATGATCCTGATTCTCATCTTTGCAGAGGTGCTGGGTCTCTGTGGTCTCATCGTGGCCCTCATCCTCTCCACAAAGTAGCCCCTTTCTGAGCCCAGCAGCCACTGAATACGATATAGACCACCCCTCCTCATTCCAGACTGAACAGCCTGCCACATGCATGGGCCCCTCCCTAGTTGGTCTTGTAAATGCGCAGTGTCCTAGTGCCCATCGTCTGTTGACCCTGCCTGGCCCTGCTGCCCTCTGGGCCCACTCATCTCCTATCGTGGCTCTTGACCAGCGAGGATGCTGGCCTCAGGTGCCCCACCCATCACCCTAGAGTGCTCTGTGTATAAGGATGAATAGAGTTGTCATTTTTCTCTTAAAAAAAAAGTTAGAAGGACTACCTTCTTACTCTGCAGGTGGTGGGCAATAAAAAAAATATTTTATTGAGAGAGAGAGAGAAACAGAAGGAGGCAGAGAATGAGAATGGACATGCCAGGGCCTCCTGCCCCTGCAAATGAACTCCAAATGTATGTACTACTTTGTGCATCTGGCTTTAGGTGTGTACTGGGGAATCAAACCAGGCTGTCAGGCTTTGCACGCAAGTGCCTTTAACCAATGAGCCATCTCTCTAGACTCAGATATTTGTATCTTTTGTATTATATATACTTATTTTTCCTAATTAATTGGTTTTACAAGAGATTGTAGATATAATGTTGATGTTTGTAGCTTCTGTAGTTACTGCCTGGCACATTGTGCATATCTCGTGTCTGTGCAGATGGGCCACTGGGTGGTGCAAGAGACCTACAATTTGAGTAAAAGTGGGTTCTCTAGTTTGTAAAATTGGGATGCCTTTTATTGTCAGATATTTTGTACAATTAGAATAAGGATGAATTTCCCTGTTTCAGAAAAATCCGGAGTTTTCTTGGCTGTATCTCCACCTAGCCTACTGGAGATAATGTTGGTTATCAAGTACTTAGCAATAGATAGTAGCTTAACATTCCACAAACATTTTATATTGTGAGTTTCCACCTCTTTAAGGTTATCTTTTGTATTTCAATGCTTTAGGTGTTCTAAAACCATACTATTGGAATGTAGCTGGCTATAGTCGTTGAAAATTTGCTTGTAAGAAGTATTTATTATGAAGCAGAAAATACTGAAGTAAAGAAAAATGAATTTTAAATAAGCTTGAAAATAAAAATGGGATAAGGAAAGTAGGACTAAGGAATTCCAGATGATAGTGGAACCTAGCAAAAGCACTTTGTACCTTGGATGTACATAGTATGGAACCTGCCTTGTGGAGTGACTAGGAACCACGTGACTCTCATGTGAATTATTGTACTGTCCGTCACCTTTCAGTTATAGGGGAAGTTCTAAAGCCTTATTGTTCAAATATGGGATTTTGGGAGAGTTAGTCGCTGAGTATGACTCATGAGGCATGGACTAGCCAAGATAATGCGCAGAAAATGTAAGCATGAGAATTAATTAAAACTGAATTAAGAGCTGGGTGAGGCAGAGGTAAGAGGATTGCTGTGAGTTCAAGGCTACCCTGAGACTACATAGTGAATTCCAGGTCAGCCTGGATTAGAGTGAGACCCTACCTCGAAAAACCAAAAAAAGAAAAAAACAACCCAATACTGAATTAAATTTTGAATAAAGGATTCAAGGATAGTACAGTATTCCATCAGGCCCATGGTAGTAAGATGGAGTTTTCAGACCATTGTTTTTTTCTAGTGTGTGTGGTGTGTGCATATGTATGTGTGTTTGCAGTGCCTGTAGCAGGGTGCACATGGTCTGCGGTGGCTGGAGTGGACAGCTGGGTGCCTGCCCCATGGCTCTTCTACCAGTTCTTGCTTGATCTGGAGTCTCATACTGATCTTGGAGGTTTTTTTTTTTTTTTTTTTTTTTTTTTTTTTTTTTTTTTTTTTTTTTTTTTTTTTTTTTTTTTTTTTTTTTTTTTTTTTTTTTTTTTTTTTTTTTTTTTTTTTTTTTTTTTTTTTTTTTTTTTTTTTTTTTTTTTTTTTTTTTGTGTGTGTGTGTGTGTGTGTGTGTTTTTGTTGTTTGTTTGTTTTTTGTTTTTTGTTGTTGTTTTTGGCAAGCTCTGGAGATTCCCAAGTCTCTGCTCCCCTAGGAGACTGAGGTTACAGATTTGTGCAGCCATGCCCAGCTGTTTTACATGAACCTCAGAATTTAATGTTTTTTATTGTTGATTTATCTGTTATATAACCATTTGTATGATCTTTTTCTCTCTAATTTATTTTTATGCCATATTTATTGAGATATCATTTACATTAGTAAAATTTATCGTTTTTTCAGTTACCTGTTTTTTGAATTCTGACAAATTCTGCCACATAATGGCACTGCTGTTGTGACACAGAACATTGCCATTGTCCCTCAAACTTTCTCGTACCTTTTGTGGCCAGTTGTGTCCTCCCACAACTCTGTCTCCACTGTCTATCCTAGTTTTCATTTTTATAGAAAGGACCATAGGTATAATCAATTTATTTCAGTCTTCTTACATTTAGTATAACATATCTGAGCTTCACCCATGTTGCTGACTATAACATTAACTCATTGTCTTTTATTGCTCAGAAGTAGTCTATTGTGGATATGCTACACTATGTTTATTTCTTTTTTGGTTTTTCGAGGTAGGGTCTTGGTCTAGCCCAGGCTGACCTGGAATTCACTCTGTAGTCTCAGGGTGGCCAAGGCAATCCTCTTACCTCTGCCTCCCTGAGTGCTGGGATTAAAGGTGTGTGCCACCACACCCGGTTTACACTATGTTTATTTCTGATCCAAGTAAAGGGCATTTAATTTTTTTGTTTTTAGATGAATTGAAAACTAAAACATTCACCTATAGGTTTCTTAATTTTGAAGACATTTTTTTGGGGGGTAGTCAATACCTAGAGTAGGATTCCTAGATTGTGTGGTAAATTTGTTGTTTTACTTAATAAGAAACTGCCAAAGTGTTTTCCAAATTGACTGTACCATTTTGTATTTTATTCAGCAGTGTATAAGAGTTCTAGTTATTCTTTCTTTTTGTTTGTTTGTATTTTTCGAGGTAGGGTGGTCTCACTCTAGCCCAGACTTTCCTGGAACTCACTCTGTAGTTCCAGCTCACTCTGTAGTCTCAGGCTGGTCTCGAACTCACAGAGATCCTACTACCTTTGCTTCCCAAGTGTTAGAATTAAAGGTGTGCGCCACCATGCCTGTCCCTTTAAAATTACTATCTTTTATCAAACATTTTTTTTCAAACGTATTTTTTTTAAGGTTTTTTATTTTTTTTATTTTTTATTTTTTATTTTTTATTGTCCATAATGAGTTGCATTATTCAGTGGGCAAACAATGAGTTGTTATCCCCAATTCCCTAACGCCCCCCTCCCCATCCCCAATCAGCTGGATATTCTCCTCCGTGGGCCATCTGGATCAGTCCCTGTGGCAGGGGACCCTGGATAGTTTAGTACTTAGCCCGGTCCTCATGGCCCAG
>PVHP010040723.1:0-15765 GCA_004024765.1 Zapus hudsonius | reverse complement strand
TTGTATTTTTGTTTTTTGTTTTTCAAGGTAGGGTCTTGGTCTTGCTCTAGCTCAGGGTGACCTGGAATTCACTGTCATCTCAGGGTGGCCTCGAACTCACAGCAATCCTCCTGCCTCTGCCTTTCGAGTGCTGGAATTAAAGTTGTGCACCACCACGCCCACTTACATCTTTTTAAAACTTAAGGATGCATAAAGGATCACGGCTCAGCAGACTGAGCGTGTGTTATATAGCGACATAGCGGCAGTCGTAACACAAATGTCCGTCAGGTGAAAGCCACTTAGATAAGCTTGTTATGGCATATCAATATGGTGACAACCCTCTCAAAACAAGGCAGATACACACGTATAATTAAAACATACTTATGTATAATTACGTGCTTCTGTCGCCTTGTGCATCTGGCTTTACATGGGTTCTGGGGAACTGAACTCAGGTCCTTCTGATTTATAGGCAAGCACCTAACCACAGAGCCATCTTGCCAGCCCATATTTATTTACGGCTGGGGGCCCTCCTCGGTGGGCTTGTGGACCAGTCCATGGGATGGGGAATTACGAATTGTACAAGAAGTAGCCAGGTTTCTTTTCTTTGTGAGCCGCTTTGACTTTCAGCCCTTCGAGACAAGTAAGAATCACCACCCCTGGCCACTCGTTGGCGGCGTTGGCTCGGGTCTGCTCATCTTTGTGGCCACTGTCTTCGTGGCTGGGAAGCAGAGGGAAAGAGGAGAAATACTCAAGTCTAAATACACTGAAACGAGTGAAAAGCAGGGTGCTATTTAGAAGAGAGTCAGTGCAGGAGGAGGGGGAAGGAAGAGTAGTGGGAGGGGGTTGTGATCATGGTATATGGTTTGTGTTTATGAAGTTGTCAATAAAAAGTCTTAAAAAGAGAGAGCTGGCACTTGGGAGGCAGCAGTAGGAGGATTACTGTGAGTTTGAGCCCAGCCTGGGACTAAAGCTAGAGTGAAACCTTACCTCCAAGAGAGAGAGAGAGAGAGAGAGAGAGAGAGAGAGAGAGAAGCCACCTGAAGATTATACAACGATTAACTGCATCCTACAAGGTTCAACCCTTGACTCCGGTGTCCACAAACTGTGAGCCTCGGGCAGAGCTTCCTTGTCTATTCAGTGGGTCTTCTGAAACTTCATCTGTGGCGGTGCATACGAGCACTGGATGAGGAAGGTAGGCTAGACCCTCACCTGCTAGCAGACGCGCATGTGCAGGCTTCAGGAACCATAGTCACCCAATGAAAGCATATGCCCTTCTTGCCTTGGTTGGAACGAAGACAGGAGGCGGCCAAGAAGTTTCAAAGAACTTATTTAAGGGCCGGAAAGATGATTGCTCAGTGGTTAAGGCACTGGCTTCCACGTTTGCCACCCTGGGTTTAAAGCCAGATGCACAAGCTGTCACATGCATCTGGAGTTCATTTGCAGTGAGAAAAGGTTCTGGCATTCTCATTCTCTCTCTCTCTCTCTCTCTCTCTCTCTCTCTCTCTCTCTCTCTCTCTTCTTGCAAATAAATAAAAATATTTTTTAAATGGGAGGGTCTTTACCCCATCTTCCCTCCTTCATGGTGGGAGCTCTCTGTGCTTTCTCCTCTTCTGAAGTCTCTAAACCTTAGAGTTGAAATCTCTATCACACCTCCCAAGGCTCAGAGTCTGTTGCAGAAGAGGTGAGCTGGGGAGATGACTCAGCAGTTAAAGGTGCTTGTTGGAAAAACCTGCCGGCCCAGGTTCAATTACCCAGCACCCACATAAAGCCAGGCATAAAAATTTTTTCCTTAAATGAGCATTTCCACATGATAATGCTGCTCTCACTCTTGTCCAAAGAAGCTTCTCTTTTTCAGATGGCTGTGACCACTGGGATAATTCCAAAGACACCATAGTGCTGAGAAGAAGTGACAGTGGAGTGTTCAGCACTGGGACATCTCTATCCCACTTCCCGAGGCTCAGGGTCTATTGTGGAAGAGGTGGTGAAAAGACTGTAAGAGCCGAAGGAAGGGGAGGACTGCTCACAACCCAAACTTCCAGACAAAATGGATTTCATATTCATGACTTCACAGTGCCTGATAATATACATTATGGGGGAAAAAGATGACGACACTGAAACAAAATAGACTAATGAAAGCGGGAGGAGATATGAGGGAGGGCGGGGAGGGAATCATAATGGCTTATTGTCTATAATTATGGAAGCTACCAATAAAAAGTTTTTTTTAAAAACTCGCTTAAGGAAACAAAGAAGATTCCAGAACTATGGTGTATACATAAAGTAGCCTTGTCGCCAATTGTATGGCAAAACCCTCAGAATACAGGCTAGGAGACTGGGGAGAAGACGTGCTCTCTGGGTTCATGATGAGACCCAGGCAAGTATGGCCACCAGAACCCATTAGTGGGACACCAGGTCAAAGCCGGGGACTCACCCAGGTTTGGCTGGGACACTGCCATGGACCTCTGTGGCACCGATGCAGAAGTGACAGCAGGGTGGAGGCTCACATGATTCAGGGACTGAGTCATCGCCTTCCTGGGGTCTTGCCACGTGGTGATTTTTTCTATGTGACTAAAAGAAGGAAAACAATTAATTACTTCATTAATTGTCATCATCAACAAATAACACACGGGTGCTTCCCTCATAATTGCTTACAAGAAGTTGACAAATTGTGTTCGGTTCCACGCAGTGACCGCCTGGTCCACGTGGTCCTGAAATCCAGGTGAGCACCTCAAACAGCCTGTACTCATAG
Source organism: Zapus hudsonius (assembly GCA_004024765.1). Lineage (NCBI taxonomy): Eukaryota > Metazoa > Chordata > Mammalia > Rodentia > Dipodidae > Zapus > Zapus hudsonius. The sequence continues at coordinate 13,040 of PVHP010040723.1, read as the reverse complement.
CAGCTAAGGGACCTCCCACCCACTCACCGATGCCACAGGGCGACTCCTGTCCTGAAGCGTCATCCATCGTCTCCTTCCCACCCACCTCACACATATGAGGGTCCCCTGCTTCCTCACGACACAGCCACCTAACACAACGTGACATCACCCTCTGGGCACAAGGCCCATGGAGGGAGTGCACAAAACCCACAAGCAGATTAGCTTACCTACCACCCAGCAAAGTAACAGCTACAGAAAGTTCTGGCAAGTGCTGGGAAGAGACTTGGACTAAGACATCGGGGTGGAGAAGATGTAACTAGACTTTTTAAAAAATATATTTTATTCATTTTCAAGCAGAGAGATACAGAGAGAGAGAGAGAGAGAGAGAGAGAGAGAGAATGCACAAGGGCCACCACCTTGTGGGTCTGGCTTATGTGGGTCCTGGGGAATTGAACCCAGAGCCTTAGGCACTGGAGGCAAGTGCCTTAACCGCTGAGCCATCTCTCCAGCCCCACAACTAGACTTTTGATAATAGACATTTTTGTGTGCAATGACTTCCTCGAAGAAAACTAGCCCATTATCGGCTTTGGTCCAAGGTTTCCAATGTATCCTGAGAAGCTGAAAGAGACATCCAACGTGTCTCTGAACCACGTCTTAAGTCATTCCTGCTCCTTGACAGACCCTGTCCAGCTCTAGCAAGCTCTATATGTAGTTTGAGTGTATGAATATGATTGTGTGTGTGTGTGTGTGTGTGTGTGTGTGTGTGTGCACATGCTGTACTTGGAATAAAAACCAAAATGTCAGCTGGGCATTGGTTTCTCGAGGTAGGGTCTCGCTCTAGCCCAGGCCGACCTGGAATTCACTCTGTGGTCTCAGGCTGGCCTTGAACTCACAGAGATCCTCCTGCCTCTGCCTCCTGAGTGCTGGGGTTGCACACCCACCGGCTGGGTGCGGGCTTTCTCTGTGAACACTCCTGCCCTCATCTGACTTCAGAGAGGTAGGACTCCCGCATGGCTGCTGGTCTCGACACTCCTTCTGTGCCCTTCCAACTCCACGCCTGACCTTCATGTTTGTAAACTGCTGTGTGCACGTGGAAGCCAGGGGATGGAGTCGGGTGATCTGCCCTCTCCTTCCGCTTGGCCTAAGTGACGTCAAGAACCGCTCCAGTCTGGATGGACGAAGCAAGGCACAGCATCCTGCTCACAAGATTGCGGCCCTAAAGATTTGATGTGAAAACTCAATCCTCCTATTGTTCAAGTGATGTCAAGCCTTAGCCTTGCTCCTCTCTCCCCTCCGCACGCCCTTTCACTGGGCTATCTCATGGCAGCTGCCCTCAATGGCCCTGTGTCACTTCCAGCCTCCTATCGCTCAGTGTGACCGCCAGGACCCACAGTTTAGCAAGAGTTAGTATTCATCCGGCTCCTCTCTGGCTTTCTTCCCTCGCTCAGTCTACTTTGAGGAGTGCAATCTTTCACTTAGATACATACAGATATTCGATCTTCCTATAAGAACTCCATAAATCTAGACTAGGTACAGTTTTCATATTTGAAAAGGAAACAGATACTGCATTAAACAAGGCAGTTTAGCAGGGCCTGCAGACTGTATTCACGGGTAGCCAAAGCTATGCTGATCATGAAGGCACAAAACAGAAAAAAAGAAAAATGAATACATGACTGTGCAGGTCACCGGTACATCTTTATCGAAGAGATTTTAGATTCACAATTACTTCATCAGTCCCCAAGAAGGAACAGGAACCAGTCATCTGGCCCCAAGGTGTTTGTAAAGAAAAAAGAACACAGCTCCTGAGGGGAAGGAAAACTGTTCGTGACAACAGAAAAAAATTTCCTTCGACTTAAAAAAAAACAAGAAACAAAAAAACCCTTCTTCCAGGAGGGTTTCCATGGAGGGCTTTAGGTAGAGGAGTGTGAAAGGCTCCCACGAAGAATATGAAGGGAGAGGTACTGTCCCTTCCTCTGAGGGCCTGACCAGCCCTGGGCCTCAAACCCCAGCACTGCCCAGTCAGAAAAGAGCTGGAGTTTGCTTTGCAAAGACTTGGCTGGAAACAGTAACTTAAATATTTTTTTAAAAAAAAACTGTTGTGTGAAACTATTTTTCCCCTGTGCATTAATCATTCTTCAATAAAGACAAAACTTTAGAAAGTCATTTCAAGTGTCACGTAAATTCTGTGGGGCTGAAATGGACCTGGAATTCTGGGATGAAAAGACACAGCGCTTTCATGGTCCAAGGCTGTCCCACCCATCAACAGGCTGGGGGTCACCTTCCCCCAGCCCCAGGTAGGGTTTCACTGGATCCCAGGCTGACCTGGAATTCACTGTCGTCCAGGCTGGTCTCAAACTCCCACCTTTGCCTCCCTGGTGCTGGGCCACCATCAGCACTGCCCTAGCTGAGGCAATGGCCTATGGGCCTCCACACCTCCAGCCTTCTCGGCTTTCCCTCCCTTCATCCATCCTCCCTCGTAGACGATCTGTTATTCTCTGTCACCGCCAGCCTCGTGTCCCATGGATATATGAGACCTAAGTCTCCATGGGGAGTAGGTCCCACCGTATAAAAGTCCTCACACAGGCATATCCAAAGCCATCCATGCCAGACCCCAGCTGGGAACCCAGGCTTGCACACCAGCTCTGACCTAGGACCCACGTCCACTAATCAAAGGGGGAATATCCACTAACAAACACCCCATTGCCTCATTGTGAATCCTAGCAGTTTACCAGGGTTCAAGGCCGAGGCGACAACACGAGCTTCAAGTTCCTTCAACATACGGACCGTCTGTTATGCTTGATGCACGATGCACAGGGCAGGTATAGAAATGAAAGGCGTTTTGTAAATAGAAACCCTGAGCAGCAGCAGACCATGAAAGGCAAAGATAAAATCGTTTCCATAAAAACAGAACCCAGCAGCTCCTCACTGCCCAGGAGGAGGTGTGGTGTTCTGGATGCATTCACCCTCCAGCTCTTGACCTATTCTACTAACTTTATGGAAGGAAGCCACGCAGCAAAGACATTTTGAACCAGAGAAGGCCTGTGGAATACATTTTGTATTGCTGGAGGAATACAGAGATATAAAAATAAGAGTAACTACAAGTGCTTTGCTTTGAAAGAATTTAGAATTCCTCGTACCTAGGCAAAGAACTGTGCCTTCAAATTAAGGGTTTTATCTTTCACCGCCCGCCTTACAGGGAGACACCAGAGCTCAGACATCAGCGGGACCCACAGGGCTCTCGCTCCCCACAAGGCCCATTAAGGCAGCTAAGAACCACGCCAATGAGACGGGACTTTCAAGGCCTCCTGGGGTTCAAGGCTCAAGCACGCTCGATGCTGTTAATAGCTTCCATAATCACAGACCGTAGGTTTGATAGATCTTCCCTTTTACCTCTCCCTTGACTCCTTCATATTGGGGGGGGGGGTGTCATGTTTATCTTCCAATAGAAATCTTCCTAAAGACCATGGATACGGAATAGTGGGCTGGAGAGATGGCTCGGTGGTTAAGGCACTAGCCTGTAAAGCCTAAGAACGAAGGTTCGATTCCCCAGTACCCATGTAAAGCCAGACGCACAAGGGGCTGCATCTGTCTGCAGTTCTTCCTTTTTGTGAACTGGTCCAATTAGGCTCAATAGTGTTAAAATAGAAGAAACAGTAATTCTGCAATCCTCATGATTTTTTACAAACCCAATTTGGGGGATAAATGTTTGATTTGCTAGGCCAGTTGATCACCCCCTTTTTATGTCTTTATTATTTATTTATTGCAGAGAAAGAAAGAGAATGGACATGCCAGGGTCTCCAGCCACTGCAAACAAACTCCACCTGCATACACCAATGTGCATCTAGCTTTCTATGGGTCCTGGGGAATCAAACCCAGGTCATTAGGCTTTGCAGGCAAGATCTTTAACTGCTGAGCCATCTCTCCAGCCCCTCCCTCTTAACCTTATGACAAAAGATGTATATTAAAGTCAACTACCTTAAGCACTGCTAAATGAAATAGCTTTAACTTCCTTTTTGTGAACTGGTCCAATTAGGCTCAATAATGTTAAAGTAGAAATTAAGGGTTGGAGAGATGGCTCAGTGGTGAAGGCGCTAGCCTGTCGTGCCTAAGGAACCAGGTTCAATTCCCCAGGACCCATGTAAAGCCAGATGCACAAGGGGCTGTGTGTGCAGTTCTTCTCCAGTGGCTAGAGGCCCTGTTGCACCCATTCTCTCTCAAATAAATAAAGAAAATATTTTTAAAACTTTTGGGCCGTTTTGTGTCTGAAAGTTTGTGTCGTAAGTAGTCCTACCCTTCCTTTAGTTAAATTAAATATTTTTTAAATGGGCTTTAAGAAAATAGATAATTAGGCCAGGCTTGGTGGCTCACACCTTTAATCCCAGCACTCAGGAGGCAGAGGTTGGAGGATCGCCATGAGTTCAAGGCCAGCCTGAGACTATAGAGTGAATTCCAGGTCAGCCTGGGCTAGAGCGAGACCCTACCTCGAAAAATAAAAAGAAAGAAAAAGATAATAAATTATCAGATAAGGCTTGCCAAGTAGAGTTGGGCCATTATGAGCAGACAACAAATGTTATAACAGCTTCTAATCCTATCAGATGGGGAGAAGACTTGCCCAAGGCCGGCATTCCAGCTTGGAATTTCTCCCAATGATAATAAGAATACAAGCATGAGAAGCTGGTTTAATTTTATGTTGTATTTCAGAAACAAAAATTATCCGATTTCAATCTAATTTAAACCTTCTAGAAAAGTTTGGTGTTTGTTTTGTTTTGTTTTTGAGGTAGGGTCTCGCTTTAGCCCAGGCTGACCTGGAATTCACTATGTAGTCTCAGGGTGGCCTCGAACTCATGGCGACGACATGCTGGGATTAAAGGCATGTGCCACCACTTTAAAAAGTATTTTAGGGCTGGAGAGATGGTTCAGCGGTTAAGGCACTTGTCTCCAGTGCCTAAGGCCCCGGGTTCAATTCCCCAGGACCCACATAAGCCAGACCCACAAGGTGGTGGCTCTGGTGTGCGCTCTCTCTCTCTCTCTCTCTCTCTCTCTCTCTTTCTCTCTCTCTCTTTCTCTCTGTATCTCTCTGCTTCAAAATGAATAAATAAAATATTTTTTTAAAGTATTTTAATTTAAGTTTCATGACTTAGGAAAGGATATGTCAAATCATATCTTTTATTTGCAAGCAGAGCGGGAAGGGAGGGAGAGTGGGAGGGAGGCAGAGCGGAGAAGCAAAGAGAGAGAGAAAAAGAGAGAGAGCGAGAGAGAGAGAGAGAGACAGGGTGCACCAGGGCAAATGAACTCCAGATGCATGTGCCACTTTGTGCATCTGGCTTTACGTGGGTCCTGGGGAATCAAGCCCAAGTCATCAGGCTTTGCAAGAAAGTGCTGGGGAATCCAATCCAGGTTGTTAGACTTTGCAGGCCTTAACCACTGAGCCATCTATCCAAGCCCAGATCGTATCTTTTCTCGTCTCTTCCATTTCTAGGAGTGTGCCTTCTGTTTTGTTTCATTGCGGGTGGTATTATGTCTTCCAACACACAGATAAGGAAGGTTGGAACCACAAGAACCACATGCCTGGCATATATACTTGCAAAGCCTCCCAGCCCTGGGTGCTCCCTTCGGTGATTCTTCTGATGCTATGGGAAACCAGAACGCCACCATTGCTGTAGTGCTCAGCTCACAGCTCAGGGCTAATCCACAAGCCTCCCTGGATCCTGGTTTTCATATGTAAGGTGAGAAGCCGGCTCATAAATGGTTCTTCTTAACCCTATATTAGTCATTTGGGTATAAGGAACTCGCCTTTGAGTTTCAACACATAAACAATTAGAAATAAAAGCTACCTGTTCACATGGCTGAACAGATGCACAGCTTATATTTTGTCTAAAGTGATCAATGTCTCTCCCAAGTTGTCATTCTTCTTGCTGTCAATTAGTTTAGTCTCAGAGCAGCTTTCATAATGCTATTAACTGTTATCATTCTTCCAGTCTCCCCGATCCTATTCAGCATCATACTTGCCACAAAGAGGTAAAAGTGGCCGGGCGTGGTGGGCACGCCTTTAATCCCAGCACTCGGGAGGCAGAGGCAGGAGGATCGCCGTGAGTTCAAGGCCACCCTGAGTCTACAGAGTGAATTCCAGGTCAGCCTGGGCTAGTGCGAGACCCTACCTCGAAAAACCAAAAAAAGTGGGGCTACACATGTGCAGAGCTGACATATCCATGAGCAAAACACTCCAGGGTCTAACTCGCAAAGCTAATAAAGGCAACTGTTCACATAACAGCTCTTCCTAGGAAACCCAAGGAATTTATGGCTAAGGACTTCCGGTCACGTAGCTCATCAAACAAAGCTAGAGTCCATGAGACAGGACTGCTGGATCGATTACAGATGGGGGAGTTTTTAGGATCATCGAATTAAAGATGATTCAAAATCAGAAGCATTATTTGGGGACATGCTTCCCGTCTCTACCATTCACTTGCCAATTCAAAAAAATTCCAGAGTTCTCTGAAATTCCGAATGAATGGCAGGACTGTATTTTTAACTCTCAGCCTCTAATCCTTGACTTCCATGGCAGCCTTGCCAACAAGCTCTTGGCGTGTTGAAATTAGCAGCTGTGGGAGAGCCGGGACGCAGGACTTCCGCCGTGGCCAGCTGTGGTGGTCTGTCCACCTGAAATCTTGTCCAGTGAGTTTGCAGACTTTTCTGCCTGCTCGATCCCTCTGGATGGACTCAGCCAGAACAGCTGGCGGCCAGGGAGACCGTGGGAGCTATTTGGGGCTGTCATAGCTTAATATCTGTGCTTCCTGGGGGGATTTATTTACCAGTGCTTCGCCCTAGGGTAGGAAAGAAGAAAACACTAGGAATGGACCATTTCTCAGATAAAACCACTTTGGGAAAAATGACTAACCAACCCAGACCCATAGTGTGACTCGACCCCCAGCTTCGACGGGTAAAGAGCTCAGCCAATGTATAAAGACACCCATCATCCACTCCAGCTCCCCAACAGCACCCAACACTAGCAGATCTGGCACTGTCTGCAAAGTGAGCCAATTCTTGCTTGGCTTGGTCCCTCCTAATATAACTGCAAAGATAGTGAGAAACAGACCAGGCAGGTCCAACCTTTTGACATAGTGACATAACACTGCCATCTACAAATGTCATGCTCAATCAAGTTTGGAGGGGGGGGAGGGAGGGAGGGAGGGAGGGAAGGAGGGAAAAGAAGAGAGAAAAAGACAAGAACGATCTCAGAATGCTTTTTAAAAAGTTTTTATCTATTTATTTACAGAGAGAGAGAGAGAGAGAGAGAGAGAGAGAGAGAGAGATGCCGCCACTGGGGATGAACTCTAGACACACATATCACAATTATTCCTCTGGCTTTATGTGGGTTCTGGGGAACCAAACTTGGACAGTCAGGCTTTGCAAGCAAGTGCCTTCACCCACTGAACTATCTCCCCAACCCTCAGAATGTTTTAAGCACGGGTAGAATTTTGTCTTGGGCCGCAAAGCTATCTTTAGGTGGACCACAGATTGGACACACCCAACTAATGTAGAGAATCCAGTGAGAGTGGGAGTCTAGGGGGTGACTCAGTGGGTAAAGGCACTTGCAAGCAAAGCCTGACGGCCCAGGTTCAATTTCCCAGTAACCACGTAAAGCCACATGCACAAAGTGGTACATGCATCTGGAGTTCATTTCCAGCAGCTGAAGACCTTGGCACACCCAATCTGCCTATTTCTCTTCTCTCTATTTTTCTCTTCTGCTTGCAAATGAATAAATAAAAACAAATTTTTTTTAATGCTATGTTGCCTGGCTGGGGTGAACCAACCAGGCAAAATGTGCTCATAGGTGCAACATTATCACCTAAGTTATGGGGTAACCAACTACTCTGATTAGATTTGAGTCCCGCTCCCTGGGAAGGAATTTGCACCTGGCACTGAAAACCACGTCAAAAGCCGATAGCTTGGAAGGGGTAGACCCTAAAGAGAAACTATCACTGTTCTCTGACCAAATGGATACATTGTGTCCATCAAAATGACTTCTAAATATGTATGTTTAAGCTCTTTGGTTAATGCTATTCCGGCTTGTGGTTGGAGAAACTTCTTTTTACTTCTTTTTTTTTAGATGGCAATGACTACTGGGGACCCAAAACTCCTCAAGAGAAAAGCCAGTGCTCCGCGCTGGACGAGTCACCTCCATCACACCTGCCAGGGCTCAGGGAACATTGCAGAGGAGCTGGCAGAAAAAACATGAGCCTGTCTCACTGCTGGCCTGAGAAGCATCTCTATGGAGGTGGCTGTAGACACTGAGGAGACTCAACACTCATCAAAGCTGAAAAGACGAGGCTGTGGAGAGGTTGACACAAAAAAGGCACCTGGATCACATCCCCCAAGGCTCGGAGAACACTTCGCCAGAGGAGGCAGGAGGTGGGGAAGTGTAGGAAGGAGTACTGTGGAGTGCTGTCCTTCAAACACGAACACTGCCTGCTGGCCTCAGTTTGATTCCCTAGTGCACACATAGAACCAGATGCACAAAGTGGTGGGTGTGTGTCTGAAGTTCACCAGCAGTGGCAAGAGGTCCTGGAGTGCCCTTACTCTCTCCCTCATGACAGATGATATAGATGATAGATAGATAGATAGATAGATAGATAGATAGATAGATAGATAGATAGATAGATAGATAGATAGATAGATGATAGAGATGATATATGACTAGATAGACAGATAGACAAATTATATAAATAGATAGATACATAGATAATAGATAGATAGATACATATACATAGATAGATACATGATACATAGATACATAGATAGAGATAGATGATGGATGGATGGATGGATGGATAGGTAAATAAAGATAGATGATAAATAGATGGATAGATAGATTATAAATAGATACATAGATGATAGATAGATACATAGATACATAGACAGATACATGATACATAGATAGATACATAGATGATAGATACATAGCTACATATATAGATACATAGATACACAGAGATAGATGATAGATGGATGGATGGATACAGAGATCTATATTATAGTATATTAATTCTATTTCAGTATGTCATTGATGCAGCCAGCTCTTTCCAGCTCTTTCCAGGACATGGTGCTGTTCCATGGTCCTGCTCCAGAAGGAGCAGTTCTAACCCTAACAGGTTTGTTGGGATCTGCAGGCATGTCGTGCAGAGTGCCTGCGGTGCCTCGGCCCCTGAGAGGTGGCTAGGAGGTCAGGGAGTGTGGGGAAGTGGCAGAGACGGGATAACGGGAAGTGTGGGGCGGGCAGCTCCTGCTTCTGCTATTTCAAATGGTCCCCCTTGGCTGCGTCTGACATCTGGGGAGCAGCTCCCAGTTAAGTTCCAAAACGAAGCTTGTGTTTAAACCACCCCAACTGCTCTAACTGCTCAAAGACCTTGGAAATTGTTTGTCCAGGCTCTCTGTGTCTGACAATGTTTTTTACCATGTTTTCCCTCCAGTTGCTCGTTAAATGGAACCTCAACCCAATCCTGGCTGCGGCTAAGCCAGTCCAAACAAAATGTCTCAAAAGCTAAAACTGCAGCCTCTCCTTTCTCTTCCTTCTTCACAGGCCAAAAGAATTAAATGTCACTTGACCAAAAACAGAGGGCAAAGCTATTTTAAAACACAAAATTCTTTTGTGTTGGTTGAACTCCTATTTATATTTAGACATTAACTTCCTTTGTGTTGGGTTATTATTATTATTATTATTTTAATTCTAGGAAAAGAGGAGCCACAGGCCCTGGTGGCCAGGAGTTTTGTTTGCATATGCATAACCTGAAGCAGCAGCAGAGAGGCACAGACCCTGCCACCCACCCCAACATCTGAAGGGAGACCCCAGGGGCTTCTCAGCCATGGGCTCATGTTGTAAGAAATGACTAGAGGGGCTGGCTCACTGGTTGAGATGCGTGCCTGCAAAGCCTAACCACCCTGGTTTGATTCCCAGAACCCACATAAAACCAGATGCACAATGTGACCTGTGTCCAGAGCTCATTTGTAGCAGCGAGAGGCCCTGGCACACCAATATTTTCTCTTTCTCTCTCTCCCTCTGCAAATAAATTAATTGATTAAAGCTGGGCGTGGTGGCGCACGCCTTTAATCCCAGCACTTGGGAGGCAGAGGTAGGAGGGTTGCCGTGAGTTCAAGGCCACCCTGAAACTACATAGTAAATTCCAGGTCAGCCTACCTCAAAAAAACCAAAAGAGAAAAAAAATTAATTAAATTTTAAAAAGAAAGAAATGATTATACAGTCAAAGACAGAAACTGCCACATCGAAAGAACTGTTAGGCTTAGATGTACTGCTCAACTTTGCTTTTCCTTTCTTTTCCTTCCTTCCTTCTCTGCCTCCATTCTTCCTTTCCTTCCTTCCTCCTTTTTTCCCTTCTTCCCTCTCTCCCTCCAAAGTGCTAGCTGTTGACCCCAGAGCCAAACACATGCTAGGCAAGTACAGCTGACATTTTCAGTCCAGTGCAGTGTTTCCCTCCTGCTCCTGGTGACTTGGGTGGAGAGGATCTGAGAAATGAGGCCTGTTACAGTGGCTTTGCCCCCCCCCCCAGCCCCTCTCTGACTGAAGAGGTCAAGGTCAAGGTCCCAAAACATCCCAGAGCCTTGCTTTTCAAACAGGCAGAAGACCATCTACTGTGGAGGGCTGTTAGAGCAAATAAGAGAAGAAAAGCACTGTTGGATATAACCTGCACTCAACAAATATCATCTCTTATGAAAACTCTATCTATACTGTCAGTTAGAGGAATCTCAGTACGGATGAGGTGGCCCGGGTTTAATGTCCCAGGACTCATACAAAGCCAGATGCACAAAGTGGCACATCCATGTCTGCAACTGTTTGCAGTGCCCATGCTGGCTCATTCTCTCTCTGCCCTCTCTCTCTTTCAGCTTCTCTCTGAAATGATTAATTTTTTTAAAAGCTGTCTCAGGCTCCCCAGTCCCTGCCCTTTTTTATTGTACTAATAGCAGCAAATAAATAAATAAATACATAAAAATTTTAAAAAGCTCATAGCAGGGTGGCAAAAGCCAGGGCTGGGATTCCTTTCGTGTAGGTTGTGTGAGTGGTAATGGTGCCTCATGGAGGCAGGAAGGTTTTCTGTCTCACACTGGAAGTCAAGCAGGGATCTCAGCTTGAAGGTAAAAGCACAATAAGATCAGATACCTAATGTCTTTCCATCTTTTCCAGACAGAAACATGCTAGATGCTTCTGTGACGTCAACTAATGGGAGAATAAGCTTAACCTTAAAAAAATTAACTGTAGTTTTTGTTTGTTTGGTTTTTGAGGTAGGGTCTAGCTCTAACCCAGGCTGATCTGGAATTCACTTATGCAGTCTCAGGGTGGCCTCCTACCTCTGCCTCCCGAGTGCTGAGATTCAAGGGGAGCACCACTCCTGCTTTAACTGTCTTTAACAAAGAACAGCAATGTGTATGTGACTTAATGTTCATTTAATCCCCACACCTCTTCAACTAACATAGAGGATAGGAATTCTCACAGAAAATAAGCATTGCTTTGTTGCGTGCTGTGTGCACAACTTACTTGGACATTTTTCTTTGTTTCTTTCGAGGCAGGGTCTCACTCTTGCCCAGGTTGACCTGGAGCTGACACTAATCCCAGGCTGGCCTGGAACCCACAGTCATCCTGCTGCCTCTGCCTTTGTTTTCATGTGTCAACAAGAGGAAAAGTGTGATGACGTAACTAAATCACCAACTGTCCCATATTTTAAAGAGTAATTTGTCTGAGAAATACACTAGAATAATTACGTATTTTTGAATGTTCCATCAATGATCAGTGGCTGGGCACTTGACTACCTTTGAAAAGAAATGCATACACGTAAATACATATAACCCTTAACATATGCACAGCGAAGAAAAATGAGAAAAATGGTTTCAATAACCCATTTGAATAACTGAATCTGGAATTCACAGTAATACTGTTATACTAAGAAGAAACAACTAGATTGGGCTGGTTGAATAAATACTTGCCTAGCATACACGAAACCCTGGGTGTGTTCCCCAGACTCACATAAAACTGGTCTGGGCACATGAAGGTAGGAGAATAGGTAGTTAGTTCAAGGTCATTCTTGGATACATAGTGAGTTTGAGGCCAGAGCTACATGAAATCCCATAAGGAAGGAAGGGAGGGAGGGAGGAAGGGAGAGAGAGAGGGAAGGAGGAAGGGAGGGAGGAAGAGAAGGAAGGAGGGAGAGAGGGAGGGAAAAGAAAAGAAAAGAAAAGAAAAGAAAAGAAAAGAAAAGAAAAGAAAAGAAAAGAAAAGAAAAGAAAAGAACTGTATTACAACGCTTACATGTGGAGGTGTACGGGGACACATGTCTTTGACCCTGACTCCTGAGCACTTTCCAGGCACAGAGCCCTCTGCTCCCAGGAACCCACTGGATGACAGGAACGTCTTTTATTCTACTGAGGCAAATCTTGGAGATCAGTTAGAAAGCTTTGGGATGAGATCTGGTTAGCAGGGGAACCAATCACATGAGCAGAAGCTGGGAACTTGGAAACTTCTTCCCCAGCCTCTGGGGAACTGAAAGCAGAGGGGTCAAAGGCTAAACTAATCATCAACAGCAATGATGTGACCAATCAGGATCAGGCAATGACACCTCTGTATAAAGGGCAGGGCCCACGGAACCTCTGGAGTTCAAGGTGGAACCCTTGTCACTCACCTTGCTCCACACTTCTCTCCCAAGCTCCTCTGCGTCCCTTATAAAAAAGGGAGCAGAAGTCTTTAATCCCAGCCCTGGGGAGGTGAGACAGGAGGATTGTTGTTTGATGCCAGCCTGGGACAACAGAGTAAATTCCAAGTCAGCCTGGGCTAGGGGCGGGGGCAGAGAGAGGAGAGATTGGGGGATAACTCAGAGGTTAAAGGTGCTTGCTTTCTATGCCTGCAGGCCTAGGTTCAACTCCCCAGTACCCACATAAAGCCAGACATACACAGTGAGCATAGGACCTGAGTTTGTTCACAGTGGCAAGAGACCCTGGCACATACATTCTCTCTCTCTCTCTCTCTCTCTCTCTCTCTCTCTCTCTCTCTCTCTCTCTCT
>PVHP010040722.1:0-15753 GCA_004024765.1 Zapus hudsonius | reverse complement strand
CCTACCCTGTGTGTTGTAAGGCATGTCTCTGCAAAAGGGTCCATTCTTTCTCCTCTTGCAAATATTGAGCACCAATTTCCTCTAGAGTGCCTTCCATACTAGGGGTTCTTCCATTTGCTCTGAGGAAAGGGGACTCTTCACAGCAGCCTTGGCAGCTTGGTCACCAGCCTGTTCCCCTCTGCGGTTTCATCTAGCTCTTTTGGATGCCCTTTGCAGTGCATTACTGCAACTTCAGAAGGAAGAAAAACTGCAGAATCTCTCTCTTTAAAATCGTGGCATGAGCATAGAGAGCCAGGAAGGCATATGATAATCCATGTAAAGACTGACACTCTCAGATCTTTGCTGAGTTCTAGTGCCCTGGTAGGAGCTGTTGGCTGTGTTAGCTGAGCACTATTGTGGGAGGCAGGGTTGCACTTTCAGATTTCTCAATGGAGGTGACCATTGTATAAATAAATGGCTAGTGTTTTAATGAACTTTCTTGATAACTAGATGGCTAATTATTCCTATCTTTCTTCCCCATATTTGGACAATGACTTTTTCAACACCTGTAGCTGAACTCCTTTGAGCAGCTGTGCATCAACTATACCAACGAGAAGCTGCAGCAGCTGTTCAACCACACCATGTTCATTCTGGAGCAGGAGGAGTACCAGCGCGAGGGCATTGAGTGGAACTTCATCGACTTTGGTCTTGACCTGCAGCCCTGCATTGACCTGATAGAAAGACCTGTGAGTGCTTCCTCACCATCGGCTTCCCATTCCTGTTCAAACAGTCTTAGGCTTTCTTTCTGGCATTATCTGAGACAGTCTAGAAGGAAGGTGATACTTTTGATAAAATATCCTATTTAAAAGTAAGTGGCATTACAGTCAAAGCCTTCCTTAGCTCTCCTTTCTTGCAAATTTGACCCTGTTCTTGCATTCAAGTCTGGTTCTCGAAGACTGCAGAGGCAACTCTGGTAGTGGCATTGGTGTGCACCTATCAGAAGGTGTGGAGTTCCATGTGCACACTTCCTAAATAATATAGTGGCACTCACTTAGCTGAGAATAAGATATCATATAAACCCATTTTTGAAATAACTAAAGTTTGCTCTTGTAAATGTAGAGGGTTTTTTTTTAACAGTTTTTAAGTCTATTGGGTGGGAAGGTCAATATATATTTAGTGACAGTCTTAGAAAGTATCAGACATTATTTTCTTATTGATTTACTATATGTAAACACATGGAAACTATTCGCTTTTGAAGCCTACTCCATGCATTCCCAAGTAAATATTAATGAGTTAGTTCTCTATTTCCTAACAGTTAGCATTTGCTCAATAAGGTATTAGTTTTCTTTTCCTTATTTTGGTTATCTGCCAAAATATAGGAAAAAATATAGTTAAGCATTGACATCATTTTATGTTTATATATTGTTTTGTAGTGCCTGAGATCCAACCTAGAGCCTCATGTATTGATAGCCCTGCTTTAATAAGTTCTAACAGTGAGTGTGTTACACCAACAGTTCAAAGGCCTCTTCCAGGAGCCATAGCAGGCAGTGAAGCAGCTGTGTTTCCTGCTACCACTAGTGTCCTAGGTGCCTGAAAGGAAAAGAGGTCCAGTGTTCAGGTCCTGGATGGTATAGACCAGGAGTCAGACAGAAGGGTGGAAAGGGATGAAGATAAGGCCCCCAGAAAACATTCACTCCCTTAGAGATGCCATTCTAGCACATTAGGAATTTGAGAACATAACAGATAAATTTTTGTTTGGCTCATACAAAAGAAGTTATTTTACCTTTCAAAAAATTAAAAAATTAAGTTGTGATGGCACACACCTTTAAGTCCAGCGCTTGGAAAGCAGAGGTAGGAGAAATGCCATGAGTTCAAGGCCACCCTGAGACTGCATAGTAAATTCCAGGTCAGCTTGAGCTAGAGTGAGATCCTACTCTTAAAAAACCAAAAAAATTAATTAATTAATTAAAAATAAATAAAAATAAAACATAACAAATTTTAAGCCCCATGAGAGTTTATTGATGATAGGAATTAACTGCAGTGTGTGGGTTTGACATAGTCTAATGGTTCTATTGATGTTCCTTTCAATATGGAGAATGAAAATATTTTCTCAAAGGAAAATACTCTAAAAACTGTTCTCTGGAGACATTAGTCTGTCCATAACAGTCTCACTTCATTTCACAGATCTAGCTCTTGCATAGTATAGGCACTTAGAATAGTGGCAGGCAAGACTGTGAATCTCTCAATTCAAAAACGTGTTAGCCTCCATCACCCCCCCCACACACACACACACCAATAAAAAGTACATTTAAAGAGATGAAATAGAAAAAAGTAAAAAACAAAGGAAGCTCAGTAAATCATGTTAGGGATCTTGTCAGAATTTAGGAGTATTTTCATTAAAGGGAACTAGAAATGAAAATTTATAATAAAAGATGAGCATTTCCATTACTCTTCATATTGGTGTGGGGCTTCATTTCTCAGACATGTCTCTTGCCCACCTGGGTTGCCTGCCACTATGACCCTGGCTCCTCCAATAATGTGGATTATCACCTTCCTTGAGCCGATCTGAAATCCTGAAAGTTCTTCCAGGAGGAGCCATGGAATAGGGGTCAATTTGCGGGGTTCTCAGGTCCTGTTATCCCCAGCTTCGCATTGTGTCATTTATATAGTCTCTACTTACTTACCCCTAGCTCTTCCCCAGCAAATATAGAGGCCTGTGAGTTAAAGAAGATTGATTCTGAAGTTTCATTTTTAAAAAAAAAATGATTTTTATGGGAATTGGTCCTGGTCCAATGGTGTTTGAATAACAGCAAATGTGACCCAGAATCTGCCACTAAGTAGATTACTATCCAGATATTCATGTTTCCAAAAAAGGCTTTCATTCCAGAAAATGGCAAATTAGGATTTTTATTTTTCTATTTAAAACATAATTCACATACATAAAAGCTACCTTGTTAAGTCTATAATTCGGTGATATTTAGTATGTCCATAATCCAGTATTTTTATTGCCTCACTTTATCCCTCTTACCCCACAAAAAATCCTCTTCTCCATTAGTAGTCCCTCACCGTTCCCTTGCCCCATCTCTGTTAGCACTCAGCCACTTTCTGTCTTTGCTGAACTCACAGCTGGATGGCATGGATGTTTGTTAAAATGAATATATAAAGTGATTGGTGAATTAGCTCATCACCTCCTGTATACTCAATAATAGTTTTAGATGTTTTACCAAGGTGAAATTTCATTTAATTATTACTGAAACATAAAGTGTCTGAGGTAAACAGAGGTTTATAGTAACCAGCCAGTGTAACCACTGGTAAGTTGTCTGTGCTCCTGCAAATAATTCTTTACTCATGTTTTTGTAAGTAACCCTGATTAAACTCATTGGATCACCTAACTAAATGAAAGCACATGAGTGAAGGGGAACTAATTGGGGAAAATGTGTGAAAATGTAATGAAGCACATTCATTATTATATAATTAATATATGTTAATAAAATTAATGTATCCAGCTAGGCTGGATATTTATTGAACAAAAATATTTACTTTCATCTCTCCACCCTTTCTCTGGTTCCTTTCTGGCTTTTGTTACTTTTGGAAGATCATCTACTTGAAATCAGTTTACTTACAATGTACATACCTAAAAGTTGGCTTGATAAGGGACTCATCTGTTTTCTTCCCAGTACTTAGTGGTCTGTGATCTGTGTTTGAATTACAAACTTGTTATGACTTGGACATTACTTTCCATCCTAGTGATAGGTTTGACGTAAATCTTCATAAAAGGAATAACTTTGGAAGTTATCAATCCTGTGGTATTAGTGACATGACTTATCAATTCTTACTGTCTCTCATTATCAGGCTAACCCTCCTGGTGTGCTAGCCCTCCTGGATGAAGAGTGCTGGTTCCCTAAAGCCACAGATAAAACCTTTGTTGAGAAATTGGTTCAAGAGCAAGGTTCCCATTCCAAGTTTCAGAAGCCTCGGCAACTGAAAGACAAGGCTGACTTTTGCATTATACATTATGCAGGGAAGGTAAGATTCCTTACTTACCTTAAACAGCTCAATAATGCTTTTTTTGTGATTTTGCTACATTTTACTCTATGACAAAGGTGCTGAGGAACATGTGTGCATACTTTAATATAATATATATTACTAATGCCTTGCCTTTGAGACAACCCAGTTTTTGGTTATTCATTGAAAGTCTGTGATTAAGACTTTAGGTTTTTTTAGTTTTGTGTTCTCCATTTCACCACATTTGGCCTTCGTGTGGGACTATAGGTGGACTATAAGGCAGATGAGTGGCTGATGAAGAACATGGATCCTCTGAATGACAATGTGGCCACCCTCCTGCACCAGTCATCAGACAGATTTGTTGCTGAGCTTTGGAAGGACGGTGAGAATGAACTTAAGTTTGTATTGAAGCTTGGCTGGAATCTTGTATCATTAAGTTTTATTTATGGTTCTTTTAAATAGATACATATATATGCTTATGACTTTAAAGTCTTTCCCTAGAGCAGGGCTGCCGTTACAGCATTTTATGATTTCTTATGTTAAAAATGAATAACAAGACATCTGACCCCTTGATTAGATGCTGTGAAGAGTGTGCAAACTTTCTGAACTCAGGAATACAAAGTGCTACAGGATCCCTTATGCTCCCCAGTGACAGTTCAGATTATAACCTAAGGCACAGCAAGAAGCCATATACAATATGCCTTTCCCTTTGTTATTTGTAGGCCCAAACAAGTTGCATCTTCTGTCAAACACACACACACACACACACACACACACACACACACACACACACTGGCTGATAAAGGAGCTCTCCCATACTCTGCATACAGATCAGTTGCTTCTATTTTCATTGGTCCTCGTAGTTCTTTTGTGTATATGGACCTCAGGTGAAGATTTCTGGTGATATTTAGCATAGGCTAGACTCTACAAGTATCCCATAATAAGATGTCTGTGTGTCTTTTTACAGAGTGGGAACCCATCTCCTAGAGCTTAGCTCTCTGCTGTACTTCATCCTGACTCTGTCCCACCTCTTTGCCTGGCATCAGGCCACCACCATTCACCTCTGTTTTCTCATTAACATCACAAGACCTAGTCTACCTGGCTTCTCAGGCAAAAAGGGTGGGGGGATGCAAACGGCAGAGAAAAGGGGGAGGGTTATTTGGGCAATTGGGACAAAGGAAACAGATGAAAGAAGAATGAACACAAAGAAGGAGTAGTGGACAGTCTCCTCAAGAATGTTCATGAGCACCAAGCAGGGAAAGTACGTGAGGGAGCCTGAGGGTTCCACATGCCCTCCACTGCCCACAGGCAGGCACATGTCCCTAGAAGACCCTATAGCTGGAAGCTGGAAGGAGAGGACCATGGGGGAAGATTAGTTCTCCTACAAGTAAATGAAAGTCTTCAACTGACTACTGAGTGCACAGGTGTCCTTTGCAGTGACCTGATCAGGCAGAAGTGCTGTTTGATGACAGAGCAGAGGAGTGGGGTCTTGTACAACTTGCAGGGCCTGCAGAGTTGGGCTGTTCTGGGCTGTGTTGCTGCGACTTGTGGGCATGGAATCTGAGACTGGACCTAAAGCAGGATAAAGACCAAGCTCAGGCATCATGGGCCTTGAAGCTAAAAAGACCAACACTGGAGAGCTGGCATTTCAGGCAGGAAATGTCTCAGATAGGACACAGGTGTAATGCTGCCTGTCATAACTACTTGTCTACCATTAGGGGTCAGTTCACTTGTGACTAGTAGATACTGTAGGTCACATAGACATACCAGGCTCACTCAGCGCCCCCTCCCCCTCTTTTAGAGATACAGACAAGGGAGAGAGGTACATCCACAAGTATCCGTAATCAGTGCTATGCAAATAGCAGAGTGAGATTTGAGGGGTGTGTAACAGTGGAACCCTTTTCCTGGGGTGCTAAAGTAAAATGTCATGAAGAAGGATGCAGTTTATTTGTCCTTGAAAGATAGTAATGATTTATCAATTAAACAGTGGGCACTAACTTACTAAGTGCTACACAGTTTTCACCACTAATTGATGAGCGTTTATATCCTAGGTACACCTTCACCAAACTGAGTCATCCAGGGCTAGGTTTTTAGAAGTTGGCATGGGGGAGAAAAGGAGAAGGATGCAGAGTGAACCAGGATGGAAATGGGAAGCCAGCACTCAGGACAGTAGGGCTAGGGCAGAAAGGACAAATGAGCAAGAAGTGAGGCTGGGGGTGTGGTTGGTTGAAGACAGGCTCAACCCTATGGAAGCCCTGATGGCCTAACCCAGGGGGCTGGACCTAAACTTACTGAGTAAAGGACATCTCAGTAAATGTGTTCATAGTCTACCCTTGACTGAGTGAGTGGGTTTTAGGACAGATTGGGGTAAAAGACCCCGAAAGTAAGAATACAGAAAGAGGCCACCGTGGGCTGGAAAGAAGGAGCAGAGAGGAGGGGGAGTCCCTGCTTAAAGCCTCAGAAATGGATTTTCTCTTTTTTTTGTAGAAAAGCAGGTATTTGGGAGGGGACACTGGCAATTTATTAAAGGAAATTAAGTCCTCAGTTTTCACAGTGTCCTGGTAGTATGAACCCCCTTTGGAGTCCTATTTCTGTTCCTTTCCCAAGCTGTGTGTGAGTACCTCTGATGAGCACTCCACCCACTCATACATTACCATTCATGTACATCCAGCTTGGCACCTCCCACCCAAAATACCTGTGAGATGGATTTGGAAGCAATGAAGGACACATCCCCTGCCCTCTACAGCTTGTCAAGTGAGTTCTCCAGGCAGGCACAAATGCAGTTTAGGACTGGATTTGTCTTTTTCTCCCAGCTCTTTGGCCTCCTCCGTCTATTCATCTTTAGTTACAAACTTGGATAAGACTTTGACAGCAGTGGGCTAGGGTTTTAGGATCAAAGAGAAGAGTGGAGGTAGAGGACAAAATGATAAGTCAAAGTGACAGATCACAGACAGTGAGTCTTACAGGTGAGACCATGTAGAGCATCCTGGCCTGCGTCTTTGGGATTGCCTCTTAACAGTTAGAGAAATTCTTTATCTGGTTATAGAAATACTTGGGGGCCATGCTGAGCCCTCTCACCCTGGTTGACTATCATTAGTCTGCAGCTTTAACCACACAGTACTGTTTATAGCCCTGGCCTTGCTGCAGATAAGCAGCTTGAATATAGTGGCCACTCTTGTCAGAATAGGCTAAGAAGTCTTTATTGAGCCCAAGTTTGATTTGGCTCTGCTAACATCTGCTCTGGAACAGTCCTCTGTGTTTGCTTTCCTGCCACTGTTAATAGGAAGTCCTGTCATCAGTCAGCCTGGGTAGACAGCTGGGTCCATCAGAGTAACAGCAGATCTGAGGCCACGCACCATCTCAGGTGTTGTGTTGTTCTTCAGGGTAAGGGGTGGGCAGAGAGGCAAGGCAGTACCACAGTTTTCTGTGTTTTCCAAGTGGAAGTGTGTTTGATATACAAGGTCAGGGCCAGACTCAAAAGTTAGGTGAGGCTTCCAAAGTGGATAATCATGTCACTGCTCCCTCAGGATTATAGAGATCTCTTGGGCCAAGAAGAGCTTTTTCCCTAGGAAGAGAAAACAACCCTGAAAAAACTTGATGATTTTCTTTTCATGGCCACTGAAATACAAGAGCAGAAAATAAGTTGCCCACAAATCATCAAGCTTGCCTGATAAAGCACAGCTCATGAGCGTAAGACACTAGAGTTTGTGTGAAGGTTTCAAAGTTTTCTTGAGGCCAAACCAAAAGGAACAAGATACATTGATGGCAGCCCTGCCCTAGAGATTCATAGTGCCTTGCCTTTATTAAAATGTGTTGTTTGGGATCTTTCTTCCAACTGCACAGGTCTTCATGACACTTCTTGTGCTTTATTGTACAAAAACAAACAAACCCTGAAAACTGATTGTTACATAAATATGGCTTCTAGGGCATTATTGTGAGAAATGGTATAATCAGCACCTTAGTATTTGAGATTCTTTTAACATTTTGCTACAGGAGAATTTGAGGGTTTTTTTTTTTTTTCTTTTCAGAAGATACCAGTCTTTTAGTAATTTATGTTTGAAGTAACTGTTTCCAAAATCTATGCTGAAGTAAAATCTTGCAGCAGGCTGAATTTTTGACAGTAAAAACCACTAATTATTTATATATATAATGGTGTTCTAATTTAACTGCAGTCTTGCCCTGATTTAATAATTGCAAGACAACTAAGTACCTTATTAAATGTCATCTCACACTTAATCATTTATTGTCAGTATGATATGACCCTTGCACCTGGAGTTGGGAATATGCTCTTTTGATTCAGTTAAAATTCATTTTGTAAAAAACTATATCCAAATGTGCAAAATCTCTAAACAATAATGTTGCATAGGCTCTGCCCTGAACCAGCTACTTTGCAAAGTAGCCCGTTTCAGAGTTTACTTGTGATGTTGAATGTCTTTCACACTAATGAAGTGTTTGTGTATCTGCTCTTCTGTCCTGTTCTCACTGTTTCTCTGCTTTAGAGATTCAGAATATTCAGAGAGCTTCTTTCTATGACAGTGTTTCTGGTCTTCATGAGCCACCAGGTGAATGTATACAGCCTGTAGGGCCTCCAAAACAGAAGGGTTTTAAGGCCACAGGAAAAATTGGGGAGGGGGGAGGGTAGGGTGGTGGGGGCGGGCAGGGTGCCCTGGGGTGGTATTGGTTTCTGTTTCGTTTTGCTCATAGGCCTGCATGAACCTCTCATTCCATGCTCAGTTTATTATTCTTCAAGGCAACTGTTTGAGTGCATAAACAATTCAATTGCTACTGCCTACACATGCTTTTTACTTTATGCATAGCACTTATAGTATTGCATATTAAAAGGTAGGTCACTACCTTTTCCAAGAGTGCCCTTTTGATAGGCAGTCGTCCAAGGAAATTGTTAGAATTGATCTGCTAAATGACACCTCTGTCCTTCAGTTGACTGTAAGTTTTCAGCTCTTCAGGTATTCCAAGGAGGAGATTTTTTTTTTCTCCTTTTCAGTTTCTGTGCTTTGTAAAAAAATAATTTTATTTATCCTGGGCTTCTTGTCTTCATTTTACCTTTGGTTTAGAGTCGGAATGCTGTCTGGCTATTAGTTTTTTTTTTTTTTTTTTAAACTGGAGGCACTGAGCCGGCGTGGTGGAACACGCCTTTTATCCCAGCACTCGGGAGGCAGAGGTAGGAGGATCACCATGAGTTCAAGGCCACCCTGAGACTACAGAGTGAATTCCAGGTCAGCCTGGGCTAGAGTGAGACCCTACCTCGAAAAACCAAAAATATATATATTAACTGGAGGCACTGAACCTGTGTACATAGCTTGATGTATTTAACTCAAGACTAAGACACAGTAGAGTATTGGTAGAATTTATATTTTAACTTGAAATTGAGCTCCAAGTGTTTAGGTTTCGCTTTCTGAATCCTTAGCACTGTTTAAAAATATATCCTAACCATGAATAGAGCCTCCCCAAAAAAACCTCAGTATAAGATGAAAATCATCCAGCTTTCCAGTGCTCAATGAAATTGGCAAATACTAATATTCAAAGAAAGTCAAATTCATTTTATAAAACTTCCTTTATAAATTTTGGAACATGATAATGCTGGAATCTAAATCCATCTAAAAAGTTATTTTAAAAAAAATGTTAAAGGACTGTGCCTGTTTTAATCCAACTCAGGACTCCTGCCAACAATTCTAGTTCACATACTATGAAACAAACCAGTTGCAAGCATGGAGTAGGAGGAAAGAATAGATTATGTCAAAGAAAGCATGAACTGGGATGAAAACACAGAACTCTAGAGGAAAAAACCTCTGAGCTCAGTTGACTTGGCCCTGGGGAGCTGTGACAATAGCAAAAGGTGGAGAGGAAGCCAACTGACAGTCAGTTAGGGCTTGTGCTTTGTCAAAGGTCAGTGCTTTTCAGGAGGATGAGGCAGGAGGATCATGAGTTTGAGACCAGTCCAGGCTATAGAATAAGACCTGTTACTTAGAGAGAAGGAAGTGAGGGAGGGAGGGAAGGTGAGAAGGTGTTTTGGACACGTTTTGGACGTTCTCCCAAAGTAGAGTGCCATCTTAAGATGAATGCTCTGCTTGCTGTATTTTGGATTTCTGTCTTAGAATTGTGACCATGAGGTCGTTACGAGTGGAGAGGGCCCATTTTTGCACCCTGTCATTTCCCAAATGCTTGGCATAGGGAAACACACCATAAATAGGTCACTGGGAGAGGAATTTGCTGGGTGGGTAGATGGGTGGGCTATGATCCTATACCCATTTTCCACATGAAGCAGCTTCAGGTAACACTCCCCTGGGAGAGTTGATCTTTAGGGTGCACACAGCAGGCATTCTCTTGTTCTGGCAGTATCTTGTAAATTACCATTCTCAGAAGACTTCATTCCGGTAAACAGGTACCTGTGGCACCAGAAATGCTTCTGGTTCTGTCTCTCTCTTTGTGAAGTGGCTTTTGGTTGAGTTCCTTGACTGAACCAAATATTGAGGGTTTCAAGCTCTACTTCCCTCAGAATCCATCTACCATAGCTACAAATAATCCTTGAATTTATAAATATTAATTCTATAGCAATATGTGTTTAAGAGCTGCCAAAGAGGCTTTGCTTTGTGGGAGCACCTTCTTTTCTCACTCCCAGTTGTCTGAGCAGCTGCTCAGGCGCCCTTCCCGCACCTGTGGCAGGAAGATGGTGGCTAAAAAAGAAGACAAAAAATCCCTGAAGTCCATCAACTCTAGGCTCCAACTTGTTATTAAAAGTGGAAGGTACGTGCTAGGGTACAAGCAAACTTTGAAGACGATTAGACAGGGCAAAATGAAATTTTTCTTCCTCGCCAACAACTTCCCTTTGAGGAAATCTGAGATAGAATACTATGCTGTGTTGGCCAAAGCTGGTATCCACCACTACAGTGGCAATAATTAACTGGGCACAGCATGGCTAAACAGTATAGAGTATGCGCTCTGTCCATCACTGATGTTAGAAGCATGCCAGAGCAGACTGGTGAGAAGTTAACCCTGAAAAATTTAATAAGCTTGTTTTTAAAACAAAAACAAAAAATGACAATAGTAAGAGCTTTTTTAAATGAAAATTTGGGATGTTGTATTTTCACTGTTGTCTCAGAAGACAGTGGAGGAAGGAGTTTCTAAGGACTAATTTTTAATTTTTTTTCTTTATTTTTTGCATATGTGTATGTGTATACATGTGTGCACCAGAATCTCACCCGGCTTTACATTGTGACTGGGGAGTTGAACCCAGGTTGGAAGGCTTTATAAGCAAGCATCTTTAACCATGGAGCTATCTCTCCAGCCCTTCTCAGTACCAATTTTGATTGTTTGTGGCATGCTGACTATATAGAGCACCAGTAGTCTTGTAAGCTAATGTAGATTCCTGGCTTCTAAATACTTTTTTAATGTTGGGGAAATGTAGAGCTTTCAGACTTTACATAAAAATGAGAGACTGGGGGCTGGAAAGATTGCTCAGTGGTTAATGCACTTGCCTGCAAAGCAGAAGAACCAGAGTTCAATTCTCCAGTACCTACATAAAGCCAGATGCACAAGATGGCACATGCGTCTGGAGTTTGCAGTGGCTGGAGGCCCTGGAGCACCCATTCATATTCATTCTTTATCTGCTTCTTTCTCTCTTAAATAAATAAAATACTTTTAAAAAGAGACTGGGTCAAGAGATGTCCAAAAGCATCAAAAGACATGCGTAAGAGTAAGGAACAGGGAGAAAGGGATTCCTGGTAGAAGAATGTGGAGGTCCTTCAGGTTTTGCTGTCACCTGAAGGGAAGGTGGACTTGTAAGATGAATCCTACCTGGAAACGCAGGCACACTGAGCAGCAAGAGAACTGTTTCCTCAAAGTTAGTCAGTACTCAGGGTCCAAAAGGGTCTTATAGAGCAAGAGGACAGAGCAGTGGGTCATCTGCCCTGGCAGTAGTTTACCCCTCCATTGTGGGTCACAGAGTCCCACGAGTGCTAAATTGCAACTGAAAGATCTGGAAGGGTATCAGGAGAGGAAAAAAAATAAGACAAAATGTGGCAAGTGCCATGAAGTGAGTTTTAATTGTTGGCAGAGCTTCCCCTACCTCCTTTCAGACTTGGAGAGAAGTCACTCTTGAAACAAGAGCAGAAATTAACACAAGCTCTTCCTATCGCAGGAAGATTTGCACAAATGCCACAAACCCTTCTCCGGGTTTATCTCATCATATTCTCTGGATTCTTACCTGCCTTCTTGACTTAATTTAGGGGAAAGCTTTTATGTTATCCTGAGACACAGGGCATGACAAACCATATTACCCCACAGTGAACACCAAAGACTCTACTGAGGAGGGCCCTCAGGGAAATGGGGACCGGATGAAGGGATCCAAGACTATGTGAGATTATACATATATAAATTTTTATCTTTGAACCAGTTTTATCTTTTCTCTGTCCAGTAAGACATAAAAAGCCAGGTGTAGCAGTGTACACCTGTAATCCCAGCACTCAGGAGGCTGAGGCAGAAGGCTCATGAGGCCAGCTCAGGCTACATAGCAAATTATCATATCAAAATACTTTACAAAAAAGACATTAGAGGAAGCAACATGACTGATAAAATGATAATAGCCATTGAATCCTTTATAGATTATATCTATGCCTATAAGATCCACGTTAGGATCAGGTACAAGTTTGTATACTTAGTTATAGTTAAACAATTATCATTTAGGGTACATGGAGGGTTTTGTTGTTGCAATACATTCCTTTATATTTTTTTCTTGAGTCTTACCAAAAACTCAAGGAAAAACAGCATTTGAGCCAGGCATGGTGGCGCACGCCTTTAATCCCAGCACTCGGGAGGCAGAGGTAGGAGGATCGCCATGAGTTCAAGGCCACCCTGACATCGTGAATTCCAGGTCAGCCTGGACTAGAGCGAGACCCTACCTCGAAAAACCAAAAAAAAAAAAAAAAAAAAAACAGCATTTGGGTATTGCAACTGCACTCGCTAAGGTCAAGTGGGGACAGGGACACTTGACTCTTGGGTCTTCAGGATCCTGTACCCGGCATATAGGGAGTGCCCAAGTATTTGATGTTGTGGTCACAGTTGCTATGGCTGTAGGCACTATAGCTGCTATAGTTATAAAAAGCAATAATTATCTCTTTGGCTTTTGTAAAGTTCACATTTACTCAGAGGGTCACCAAGGCCCAGCTTAGAGGCAGTCATGCTGGGCCACCAGTATTTCAGGTCCATGTGAGTCCTGCACATGGACCTGAAGGCAAGACCTGATGCAGGGCACCCAACAGTAGCAGCCTTGTGGGAAAAAGGAGTTTCCTATTGGCCCAAACTCCTTAGGCTTCCAAAAGGGGTGGGAAAGGAAAGCACACAAGTTCCACTTACCACAAATGTTTGGGGTAAGAAAGATTGCTTTCTCCTTAAATTACATGCTCTTGTCAACTTCTCAACTTCCTGGAATTTTTCTCATATTTTCCAAATACACTAAAACAATTATTATAAGACATTAGTTCTAGCAACCAGTTATATAATGATTGTAAACTTGCAATTACTGTGTAGATAGTCTAAAGATATACTGTTTGATGTTGATAGTTTCTGGAAACTCACGGTAGTTAAATATTTCTGAATCTGTTCTTAATTGTTAGTGGATTTTCATCTGCAGTAGAGTAGAATTTTCCTAAGTTGACAAAGCAAGTACTCACAATCTGTCACCTGCCTTGTAAAGGCTTCCCACTGGAGGTCCTGGCCAGGAATTGGTGGTGTGTTTTTAATCATCACTGTCTGGCTACTAAACAGGAAAAAATTATCAGAGAATAGGTTTCTTCTCCTTTTTGACTAATAACAATATTGATATAATGATCTCAAATCAAATATTTCAAAAAATTTAGCAAGTGCCGGGCATGGTGGTTCACTCCTTTAATCTCAGCACTCAGTAGGCCAAAGTAGCAGCTCAAGGCCAACCTGGGCTACAACAGAGTGTGTTCCAGGTCATCCTGGGCTAGAGTGAGACCTTGCCTCAGAACAAAAAACAACAAAAACTTTTTAGTTAGCACTTATATTTTCACCAGGTTGAAAAAAATATATCTCATGTTCCTCCCTCTTAGGTTGTTCCTCACAAGAAGGGCCATTTAAGAATTCTGGCACTAGGGGATGAGAAGAGGGTTGTCAGTTGGTAAAGTACTTGCCAGGCAAGCCTGAGTACCAGAGTGCAGATCCCTTAGCATGCATGAATGAGGGTGGGGTGGTAGCTACCTGCAATCCCAGAACATAGGAAGAAGAAGCAGAATTGCTGAGCAAGCTGACCAGCCTAATTGGAGAGCTCTGAGTTCAACTGAGAAATCCTGCCTTAATAAACAAAGAGGAGAGCCATTGAAGAAGGCACCCAAAGTCAGCCTGTGGTCTCCAAACATGACACATGTGTGCCCACACCACACAAATATACACTTACAAAAAATTCTGGTACCAAATATTACCCTTTATAAAACCTGTTGATGGCAGTTTTATGATGAGATAGATGAAAAATTCCATTTTCTGTCCTAAATTGTGAATACAGAACCCATCTTGTTTTTTCATTTTTATAGAATAATACATTGTCAGTATAAAATATTTTTGACTGCTTGTGACTTCTAGGGGCCCAAATAATGAGTTTAAATGCTCACTGGTAGCCCTAACTAGGCTTCCCCAGTACCTCAGGAGAAGAGCTGGACACAGGATGGTGTTAGGAGACGCTGAGGCTCAGAGGCCACATTAGGTCCTAAAGAACAGCACTACCACTGCGGGACGTTGCTGCTGGATCTTGTCTCTGTATTGTCTACTGCTCTCTAATCTGTAAGACTGTTTTGCTCATCGGTGGAATCCAACCTAAAATTTAAAACAACTGAAAATACAAAGTATTTTTTTTATTTTATTTATATATTTGAGAGAGACAAAGAGTATGAGAGTGAATATGGTCACACCAGGGCATCCTACCACTGCAAACAAACCCCAGACACATGCACCACTTAGTGTATTTGGCTTTACATGGGTACTGAGCAATCTACCCCAGGCCATCAGGCTTTGTAAGCAAGTGCCTTCAACCACTGAGCCATCTTTCCACCCCACAAAGTGTTTTTTTTAATAATATGAATAATTAAATTTCAAAGAAAAGCTCATCATGACTGAGTTTTGATTATGAGGGCTGCAGTGTTGGACACTTTGGCATTTAAAGTTTAGGAACTGTCCTTGCTGCTAACCTGTTGTAAAACGAGTACAACTGAACCCTGTAAAGTAAACTTGGCCCCCTCGTTTGTGGTGGTGGTAATATGTTTTAATAAACTTTGTATTCCTCTAGCAGCTACTTATTAAATAGCACCAGATGTCTGGCACCACTCTCTGGATGCACTGAGTGACAGGGAAGGCAGAAACAATCTTCCAAGCTGGTGGTCAGGGTCAGAGAGACCATGGGGGAAAGGCCTCAAGGAGTAGAGTATGTGGAAAGATACTCTGGATATACTAGAAAGATACCCTTGAGGAAGAAGTTAGTGGTGGATAGAGTGGTAAGAGTTGTCCCTTGTGACAGGAGGGTGTCAGAAAGTCACTGTGCTGTTGAAGGCACAATAGCTGTCTAGTGGGAATGCAGACGGTGTTTAGAAAGAGACCAGAGAACGAAGGCACTGAGTACTTAAATATGGTTTACACACCTCAATATGCCATGAAACAGACTGCATTTCACAGAAGAGGAAACTGAGGCTTACTGGGGAGCCTGCCCAAAATCATACAACTCATAGGAGGCTAGCATTTAAAAAA
>PVHP010040721.1:0-15746 GCA_004024765.1 Zapus hudsonius | reverse complement strand
GAGTGCTTGTAGACACAACGGGACACTTCTGGGAGTCGGTCTCTTAGAGAGTCCTTTCTTGGCTTTGCCCTGGTCACTTCTGCCCCTGGCTGAATCTCCAGTTCTCCCAGGGAACTGGGAAGTGTGTGTGCTCACTCAAGAGTTGTTGACAGAGAGGACTTTGATTATAGCTTCCCTTGGCAACTGTGGCAGCTGAGAATATTCTTCCTTGTTTCTATCGTGTTCACAAAGCAGCTCAGTTGTCTTTCAGCTAAACAGATTTGTTAAGGGCAGCTGTGGTGAGGGACATAAAAGTTACTAGGAAATGAAGAAGGGAATGAGCCAGGATGGGGAAATCCCCAGACTGTCTACCCGGAGGGGTGTCCCCAAGTACCCAAGGGTGTCCCAGGCTGGGATGTGGATATGTGTGAGGTAGTCCAGCTTAAAAAGCATGGGCATTTGAGCATCTTTTGATGGGTGTCGTTACTCCAATGCAGCTGGCCCTGTGAAATTGTGGGAATCATTTTCCTCTCAGGAATATTAAGCTCAGCTCTGAGTATTTTTGGGTCAGGAAACTACCACCTCCCTTCCACTCATCTCCCAAGGGAGAGGATACGTAACCCTGTGCTGGGTGCTAATGCTCTCCACTCAGGGCTTCCCAACACTCCACCTAGCTCAGCACACACTGAGTCCAGAGTCAGGACTGTGAGATCTTCCTGGCACCTTCTGTGAAAACAGAAACATCGTGGGCCGGTGGCTTGGACCCCTGCAATGGAAGACATGCTTCACCCAGTTGGCTGCCCCCCTGCAGAGCCCCAGCCCAGTCACACTGTCCACTGGGAGTTCACTCACTTCCCACAGGACTGCAGAGACTCCCTGCCCATGGGCAGCCTCAGAATAGAAACAAAGTGTCTCTTCTGGGATCACTCAAGGCCATATCAGGGTCTGGGGGCCGGGGAACAGGAGAGAAACCAGAGAAGGTGGCTTTAGAATATTGTTTGTGTCAATGCAATTCTGATGTCCATGAATCTGCCCCACACAGAGGACGGCTGGCTGTTGATTAGTGAGGAATGGGTGCACAACAGAGGTGTCCCTGACCTTTTCCTAACCTGTTCCACAAAGACTTCTTCCTTTAATTTGTCCTTAAAGTCTCAAGTGTGGCCCCACTGTGGGTGAAAGGGAGAGTGTCCAAGGATGCCTCCTTGTGGTGCTCTTACAAAGTACAGGGATCAGGTAACAGGAAAGATGGCAGAGAGAAATGGGGTCTGAGTACCCAGAGAGAGCCTTTGCCTACTGAGACCCATGCCAGGCCTGTGCCCTTCTACTACTGGGTGACTGCTCAGGAGGGCAAAGATGGGCCTGGACACTCTGCACCTCGCAGGCCAGGACCCTAGGAGATAAGGATGACCTGGATGGAGCCTGCACTCCAGTGGGGGACAGAGCCTTTGATGGTGCATGCTGGGTGAAGACAGGAGATGCAGGCAGGGCCTGGGCCTTGGCGTGTGTTCCTGGAGTCCAGAACCCTGTCCAGGACACAAGCAAGGGACGTGAGGCTTCCATATCCACACAGAGGCATCGGCATTACCCTCTAGGAACCAAGAGCCACATGGTCTGGGTTCTGATGGGAAGCCTGCTGCTGCTACACCCACACGTCCTGTGTTGACCGAGCACCCTCTGGGTGCCTTCCAGTGCCAGCTTGGCTTCAGGCCAGTCACAGAGCAAGGCAGGCCCAGCCCTTTGCAGGCCTTACAGGAATGTGCTAGGGAAGCCATACTTGACAATCTCTCATTGACACCTTGAGGAGACTGAGGCCCACCGAGCAGAAGGGCTTGATGGAAGGGACAGACAATGCGAACACATGCATCTTGAGCCTCTCCAGTGCTCTGGAACTTTCTGCTTGGCCTGAATTGTCTGGTCGATGTTTTCTCATCCATGAAATTGGTGCCCAACAGCTAGAGTTTATGTTGATTCTTTTCTTAAAAATGTGTGTATGTGAGATTCGGGGTACAAGATAAAGGCATCAAGATGTGTATTCATGTGTGTGGGGTACAGGTGTGTGTGTGGAGACCAGAGGACAACTTTGGGTGTCATGTTCAGGAAGACCATCTACCTCATTTGAAATAGGGTCTTTCCTTGTTCTGGAGTTCACCAATGGGTTAAACCAGCTGGCCAGTGAGCCCCAGGGATCCTCCTGTTTGTGACTCTCCGGCACTGGAATTACAGGTGCCAGCACACCAGGGATTTTTACTCGGGTTCCAGAGATCAAACTCAGGTCCTCATTGTTGTATGACAAGTCCGGTCCTTGTGGTTGTATTACCAAGTGAGCATCTCCCCAGCCCTTCTGTGCATTCTTTTTTAAAAAAAATATTTATTTATTTATTTATTTATTTATTTATTTTCAAGCACACAGAGAGGGAGAGAGAGAAGGGAGAGAGAGAGAGAGGAGGAGGAGGAGGAAGAGGAGGAAGAGGAGGAGGAAGAGGAGAATGGGTACACCAGGGCCTCTAGCCACTGCAAAGGGCTTCAGGTACATGTGTCACTTTGTACATCTGACTTTTTGTGGCTACTGGGGAACTGAACTCAGGTTGGTAGGTTTTACAGGCAAGTACCTTAACTACTGAGCCATCTCTCCAGCCCCTTCTGTGCATTCTTGATAGATGCTTTACACACACCTTAGCCCCTGTGAGAGACCTCAAAAGGGAAGTAGGCCCTGTTGTCATTATTGAAAGGATGCTGAGGCTCAGAGAGGGTAAGGCCAAGGTCACACAGCCAAGGAGAAAATGAAAGAATCAGACCCAGGTGGCTTTGCCTTATAGAGATTGTGGAGGGCTCTCACCCAGAGAAGTCTCATGGTTCTCAGCCCAACTCCAGCCTCGCCTCTCCCAGCTGGGCCTCAAGTCTCCATGCCCAGAGAAAGCGGTTAATGACCCTCACCTCACTGAGTGATGGATGAAAATGACCCACTGGTGGGGCTGGCCCACAGTAGTTTAGTGGCCTTCCATTTGGTTGTGGAAATTTCTGGTTTATTCCAGGTTTTCTTTTCCCCTTTATAGAAAAGCATTGGGATTGTGGTGATTAACCTTTCCAGATTTCTCTGAGGAGTCACTGTGCCCTGTTCCCCTTGGGCTAAATTCATTACCATGACCCTTGTGGAATCAAACCTTTCCCTACCCTAGCCTGCAATTTGCAATTCGAAGAGCTTTCCCTGCAAGAGTTAACCCCTCCCAAGTTCTGAAATCCAGCACCCAAGCCTGGTCCCAGGTTGCCTAGCAACCAGTGGCTGCTCAGGGAGGGCTGAGGGGAGCCATGTGGCAGGTGAGCAGAGGAGGGAGAGGAGGAAGATGGCCTGATATGACCACATCTTGAAATGCCACCCACAAATCCTCACACAGAAAGGTCTTCCAAGGAGCTCAGGGCCAGTTTGTTTGAAGGAGACAGTGGCCCTGGAATGGTTCCTGGGGGGAGGGGGTCATCCCTCTGTAAGTACTTGGCATCTGTAGGGACTCTAAGATCACCTCCGTGACACCCTTGAACCCACACATGCATGCGTGTGTTGGGGGCAGGGGAGCCTGGCTGTGGGAGACGGACACATGTAGCCCATCCACAGGCCTCTTGGGAGCCACAAGTGGAGACTGCAGGAAGTTTAGTCTACTGTGATCGCTCCCAGCACCCCTTCCTCACCCAGCGTCCACCTCTTCTGCAGTGAGCTTCGTCCTTCTTTGTAGACTTTGTAGACCGTAGCAGTGGGATCATGTAACAAGATGCCTGCCGGAACCAGCTGAAGGGAGGAGAGGTTTGCTTTGGCTCACAGCTTCCGGGAGTTCAATCCATTAGTATTTGGCCCCACGTACTTGGACCAAACACCGTGGTGGCAGGAGTGTGGCATGTGACAGAAGAGGGTCTTCATCTCATGTTATACACACAGGAAGCAGAACGACAGAGGGGCTCAGGACAAGGACATGCCCCCCATGACCTCCTTCCTTCAGCTAGACGCCATCTCTCTCTTTTTTTTAAATATATGTTTTATTTATTTATGAGAGAGAGAAAGAGAGAGCGAGAGAGAGAAGATGGGTGTACCGGGACCTCTTGCCACTTCAAACGAACTCCAGATGTATGAACCTGTGCGTCTGGTTTTACATGGGTACTGAGGAATTGAACCCGGGTCCTTAGGCTTTGCAGGCAAGTGTCTTAACTGTTGAGCCATCTTTCCAGCCCCAAGGCTCCATCTCTTAAAGGTTTTATCACCTCCTAAAATGGCACCACAGGGCAGGGCCCAAGCCTTTAACACATAAGTCTATAAGGGATATTTTATATTCAAGCCATACATTTCACCCCCATCTCCAAAGGCTCACAGCTATTTCATAATGCAAAATATGTCTAGTCCATCTCCAAGAGTCCTCAAGCTCACTTTCTGTATTCGTTTTTTTTCATTGATGTGACCAAAATACCCGAGAAAATAATTCAAAAGCTAGAACATGGCTGGAGAGATGGCTCAGTGAGTGAAGTATTTGCCACACAAGCTTGAGAACCTGAGTTCAGACCCCTGGAATCCACGGAAAGCAGGGTATGGTAGCAAGCATCTGTAACCCCAGAGATCCTCTGGCATGATGGGGCCAGAGGGAGGATCACAGCAGCTGACAGCCAGGGAGCCTGGCTTAGGCGATGGAAGCAATGAGAGACCCTGTCACAAAAAGGTGGAAGATGAAGACAGACACCTCCACACATACATGTCATGGCGTGCACACACCTGTGCATACACACACACACACACACACACAGAGAGAGAGAGAGAGAGAGAGAGAGAGAGAGAGAGAGAGAGAGAGAGATTTTTAAAACTCTAGGACAGATTCAGTTTAGCTCACAGCGTCACAGCTTTTACATTTGATTCTGGGCCTGTGGGGAAGCAGAGCATGATGGGAGTGAGAACATGTGGCAGGCAGGAAACCATGGAGAAGGGACAGGATCAGATACAACTCACAAAGGCGCTCTTCAGTGACCTACTTTCTCCTGCTAGGCCCTTCCTCCTAAAGTTCCTATCATCTCCCAGAATAGCGCCACAAAGTGTTTAAAACATGAGCCTGTGGGGGACGGATCACATTCAAGCCATAACACAGGGCAAGCCTGTCTTATCTTGGGTACACTCGTTCTCACAGAGGCTATGGGAAATGATGTCCCTGAGCCTGTGTAACCTGGAGGTGTGTCTGCTCATGCCTGTACCCCCAATTTCTAGTCAGGGAGAGCCAGGCACACATGAGGGACTTGATACCTATTTGTTTAATGAGTAAACAAATGGGGAAAAAATCATGAAATATACAATGCAGACACCTTTATCCCATTTCTAACTGATGAGGAAGGCTTGGAAAAGAGAAACAAGTTTCCTAAGATTTTAAAGCTGCAGGTTTGGGACTAGAGCTTGGCTTCCTGGTTCCTGGTTAGTCTCCTTTCTAAGGACCACAGGCCACATAAGAACAGCTAGTGTGGCCACCAGTGAATGATGACGCAGCCTCAATGGGCATTAGGGCTGGAGAACAGCAGTGAAAAAGACACAGTCCCTGCCCTGGCCCTGCCCTGCCCTGAAGGAGCTCGTGTTCTGGGGAGAGCAGGAGATACATTCTTTATTAGTAGACAGGGGCAAATTCTCTGAAGTAACTCAAACCGAGTGACAGGCTCTGGGAGGGGTGAGTGACTTCTGTAGGTAGTAGAGAAAGACCTGAGGACAGAGGTAAGAGATCTCAGGACCACCAGGGAAGGAGCAGCGATCGAGCTGGGCATTACCCTGGCTGGGGCAAGGAGCTTGCTTTCTGCTCTAGAGACAGGTGCCCAGTTGATCATGGTGGCATTGACGTTGCCCTAGGAAGACCACTCTAGCCGCTGATGAAAGGAAGGAGCACGAGAGGAGCGGAGCACCCAGAAGGAGCTCCTGGAGCTCAGAGTTGGAGCTAAGGCAGTGAGAGAAGGGCTGAGAAGTGCTGGTCAGAGGTGTCAGGGCTGAATGGCAGGTCTTGGCTTGAAGATGTGGGGAGGGGGAGTCAGTGAGTCCATGTACGTTCTGTGGAGTTTGTGGTGGGCTAGGGTTAGATAGGTTCAAATGTGCTCCTAAAGGGTCCCCAAGGTGGAGTACTAAAGAGTGGTGGAACCTAGTGGCGGGATGTCAGGTTATTGGGGTGCCCCCTTCAGAAAGGACTAGTTAGTTCTCACTACAAGACTATTATGAAACAGCAGTGCTGAGCCCTCCTAGTCCCCCCACCCCCAGCTTCCTGTTGTCCTAAGTGATCCCTCCATCTTGCATGAGATTCTCTCTGTCATGGTGACGAAGCCACAGCAACCCTCACGGAGCCAGGTATTTCAATGCAAGATGGATTAATAAGATACGTATCAGACATCCCGGGGGTGGCAAGGGGTCACTTGTGTTGAAGACTGGAGCTCTTGGGAAAAGTCTGGGCTCAAGCTGGGAACTTGAGAGGGTGTCAGGTCCTGAGAGTGAACAAGAATGCCATGGTGAGAATTTGGGGAAAAAAATACTCAGGCCAGGACCCAGATAGAGGTCTGGCCAGGGTGGAGTTAGCCACAGCGCAGGTGTATAGGTGAATCACCTTGTCTCATTTGTTGAGATGTGGTTTGTGGAATGAGAGACAGCATTCTGAAGCTGTCAGCTTATTGTGCCTCAGTTTCTCCTTTAGCACATAGGAAGTAGGATCTGGATTTAGGCTCCATGTGGTGTGTGTGTGTTGGTATGCGCATGCCATAACTCATGTGGAGGTCAGAGTACAATCTTGGGGTGTCGCTCCTCACCTTCCACCTGGTCTCTCTTGTTGTTGCTGGAAAGGCTAGACTAGCTGAGCCCCAAACTTTTGGATTCTCTTCCCATTGACATAAGTGAATTTAGGATAACAGACCACATACTACTTGTGTCTGGGTTTATGGGGGGCTCTGGGGGTCTTAACCCGGTTGTCAG
Organism: Zapus hudsonius; assembly: GCA_004024765.1. Classification (NCBI taxonomy): domain Eukaryota; kingdom Metazoa; phylum Chordata; class Mammalia; order Rodentia; family Dipodidae; genus Zapus; species Zapus hudsonius. Next base: position 8,812 of record PVHP010040721.1, on the reverse strand, counting down.
GCTTATACAGCAAGCACTTTTAACCACCAAGCTGTCTCCCTGGCCCCAACTTGGACTTTTTACAAAGGTTGCTGATGAAGACAGCATTCTTTGGCTCAGGGCTGGGTTTTTCCAGCTCATGGCACACCCAGCCCTGGCCTGGCGGAGGGAGGCTGCCACAGTGACCCTTGGGGGGAAATCACCTCCTAAGATCAGAGAGAACATCCTGGACCAGGCAAGCCATGAGAGGTGGAGCTCCATCAGGAATGGATAGATCACGTATAGAAAGGACAGGAAAACAAAGCCAGGAGGGAGAGGGTGTGAGAGAAAAGGAGGAGGAGCCTAGTGAGCAGAGCTGCAAGAAAGAAGAGATGAAAAGGAGGGAGGGGCAGAAGACAGAGAAGGCGAAGGTAGAAGGAGTGAGGAAGGGGACTTGGGACAGAGAGACCAAGTATCTGTCTGGATTTGGGTTTCCTGAGTGCCACCACCAGGCTCCTGGCAGGAGAGCAGGTCGCCAGTGCAGGGCCTATTCTCAAACATCTGTATCCCTGAGAGGATGGGGCCTCGGCTGTGGCTGCTGTCTGAGAGGGAAACGGGGATGTGCTGAGGACAGTGGAGAATGGAGACATGTATGGGCCCAAGTTCAGGGGAAGAGTCCTCGGAGGGTGAGGCTTGATGGGTCTGGGCAGACCTATGCAGATGGAGAAGGAAACGTGGGAGGGCAAAAGGGTTCCGGGAATCAGAGAGTGGGAGTGGTGTGAACATCCCTGGCGCCTTCCAGAGGGTGTGGAGTGGTGGCGACTGCCCTGAGAATTCTCACCCCAGGCAGGAGTGGGAGGACCACTCCAGTAGGAAAACAGGCTCTGGAGAGGGAGGACCTCCAGCCTGCAGCCAGCACAGAGCCAGCAGAGGGAAGTTTCTTGGTATTTATGGAGTCATGGAGGCACTGCCCCAAAGCAGCAGGTGTTCGAGGAATGAGCACCAGCCACACAACCAGTATCCATCTTTGACCAGAGCCACCTATTTCTGGATACATCCACATTACCCTCCCTGGGTCACAAGCCATGGAATCTGTCACCCTCCTTCCTTACAGAGCTGGGTAGAGTACGCAGAAAGGTGAGGTGTCCCTTAGCCCACCCCATGCCCATCGCGCACACATAAGCACGCACACACTGAGCACCGGCCTGCATCTGTGACTGCTCAGAGAACGGGTGGCTACTGGATTCCTAAGGCCCCTCAGCAGCTGCATCCCCCTTCCCTCCCCTAAGAACCCGGCCCCGGGGTGGGCACTCAGCCCCTAGTGACCCAGTGTGTCTCTGCAGGTAGATGTACCCTGAGTCCTGGTGGCAGCTGCCTCTGCGGGCTGAAAGCCTGCGAGTGTGACAAGCAGTCTGTGTACTGCTTCAGAGAGAGCCTGTCCACCTATGAGAAAAGCTTCAAGCAGTTCTTCCCCAGCCGGCCCCAGTGCAGCAGGCGCAAGCCCCAGTGCTAGAGGCCGGGGGCTCCTTCTCAGGTGGCATCCATCTGCTCCGGAAAGCTATCTTCCATCATCTCTGGCAGAGCCCACGCCCACAGCTCACCCTTCAGCATTGAACTGAGGGGGGTGGGTATCCTTTCATTCAGCATCCAAGGACCCGAGGTGAGAAATGAAGTGAGAAGCCCTGGAGATGGACCACAGGTCTCTACTAAACAAGTGACACATCCCAACAAAAGTGAGTTCTGGGAAGCAAGAATACCAGAGGGCAGGGTAGAGAGATGGTCCCAGCCTGCTCCCAGGAAGGCTCCAGGAGGGAGAGGCCCGGATGGAGCCCAAACTCTCCTCTGCCCTCACCCAAGACAGAACGTAAGGCCAACTGGGAAATGAACTGGGACCTTATCCCATGTCTGGCTGGGAACAAAGCAGGCATCCGAGGGCCACACCTCAAGCTTCCCTCTCATTTACTTGAGTTCTGCCCTCTGTAAACCCTTGCCAGGGACAACTGATGCTGTTCTCATGTCTCAGGAGACCAGGCACCCTAAGAATGCTAGTACTCCCCCATGTGGGTGTCATGGCCAGGAAAACATCAGGAAACATGGAGGGGGGCAGAGAGGAGCCAGTCAAAGACATCGAAATTTTCTATTGTAACATAGAAGCATCTGGTTCCATCAGACTTAAACTCTAATAAACATGGAAATAGCCTAATTGACATGGATTCTGAGGTTCGTGGTGTCAGACTGGAACAGTGTGTTGTGGACATAGCTGTGACTGTGTTTGCCTCCCTGTTGTACCTGCCTTGCATGCTGAAACACTCAGCATGTCTGTCAAGGGGCTGAGACTCCTCCCACCCCTTGAATCTGGATTGACCTTGGCATTCTGCTCAGTAGAATGCAGTGAAAATGTTGGTTTCTGTGTCCAGGCCCCAACCTGCCAGGTCTAGGGTAGCTGTAGGGAATTCTTGTGTCCACCAGAGGAAGCCTGGGCTCACCTTCTGGGGATGAGAACCTGCTGAGCCACTGTCCCAGCACAGTCGGATCAGCTGAGACCACACATGTGCAAGAGAACACAGCCAAGCCCATACCAAGCTGACACACAACACTGAGCTGCAGGAAGGCAGCTGCTTTAAGTTGTGATGTTGGGGTGTGGCTTGTGATGTAGCCACAACTAGCTGATGATGTTGGTCTTTAGGTCTGAGATTCCTGGGTTCTCAGTGCTGTGTGAGACATGGAGGTTATATGGCCCCTGGCCTCTCTGATAATGTGTGCTGAGAAGGTCAGACTCCCTTAGTGATGGAGCCCACACAGAACTGCATTCATGAGGTAGGCCACCCCCCACACATAGCTATTAAGCATAGTGCTGAGCAGCAGTAGGGGATCAGAAATGTAAAGAAAACATGCACGTGAACATGATCAGGTCTTAGAAGCCTGGGAAGAATGCCAAGGGCCATACTGGCTTTTAGGAGTCCCAAAAGTTAATCCCTGGATTGTGAAAGGAAGAACTGTAAAGACAGAAAGGGATGGCAGAGGTGGGCAGTCAGTGGAGGATCTGGGGACCAGATCCCTGAGCTCTTCTTGGCCTGTCGTGTACAGTCACTGTCCCATGTCCAGAAAGGACAGCTGCAAAAGGGAAGCTGAAGCCTGTGAGCACCAAGGAAGGGTTCATACATGACACTGGTGTGACATGACCAAGCCAGGGGTACCTCCTCACCTGGCCACAGCAGGTTGTCAGGCCTGGCAGTAGCCAAGGTGGAGGAAGAGGTGCAAGGGCGTCTTGGTGTGGAGGACCAAAGAGTTTCTACATGAGATCCTGGCCTCTCCTTCACCCCTGGGGCCCATCTCCTAGTTGGGAAGTAGACAAGATAGGCCCTGGATGGTGTGTGAGCCATTGTCAGAGTTATGCCTCGAATCTGTGAGGAGGAGCCAGGGCTGCAGAGAAATGTTGCTTCCTCTCACTGGAAACTCTCACTGTCCGGGAGTAGACTCGTGTGTACTGAGAGCCAAGCCATGCTAATGGAGGAACAACTAAGATAAAGCTTGCTCCAAGGACTGTCAGACAGATGAGCCAGACAGGGATAGTTGGTTGCAAAGCAAGCTGGGAAGTGCTGGAACGGGGTTGGCTCTGGGAGTAATGTCCACTGTCAAGAACAAAGCTCCTTTGAACAATGCTGGAGATCTGACATCTCACCTGAGACCCAAAAGAGGAGGAGCAGTGAGAGGGCCAGGTGGGGGTGCAGAGCCCTCTAGGTAAAGGAGTTGGATATAATTCAAGTGCACAAACAAGCTGCGGATGTGGCTCTGATGGTAGAGTGTTTGCCTGCCATACCGGAAGCTCTGGGTTTAATCCTCAGCACTTCGTTAAAAAGGAAAAAAAAAACATGGTGGTTCATGCCTATAATCTGGGCAGGTGGAGGCGAAGAAGAACTCATCTATCACCCACCCTTCCCTTCACAGCTGAGGTCTTCTCGGCCTTGAGTCCTTCAAGCCTGAAACCCGGGGCTCAGATTCTCCTCCTCAAATCCCACATCCAAGCTGTTGCCACCACCTTCCCAGCGCATCTAGACACTGGAATTATAGAATACTCACTTCACCCAAATGATTGCAGCAAATAAAATACAAAATGAAAAATCCCAACTCAGCCTCCTTCGGCCTTGGGATTAGAACCCATTCCCTGTGTCTGGGTCACTGCATCTGCCCGTTCCCAGTCTTCCCACACAAAAGTGGGTCAGTAGGATGCTTGGGTCTGCCTGGGATCCCCTCATCCATCATCCAGTGGTTTACATCTGTACAGTGTGACCTACACCTCCAGGCTTTCCTCTCCTACGCCCCCCTCAAGGTCTTTCTCCCTTGCCCAGTGCACTCTGCACACATTTATATTCTTAATGTATGGTCTGTTGTCCTCACTAGAATAAAAGCTCATGAAGGTACTTACCCAGGAAGGTGCATTTGTCTCTTTTCTTTTTTAAAAAATATTTTTTATCACCTAGCAGCGGGTGGTCAAGCTATGGATCACCCAGCCCGTGCTCTTTGCCTGAAGGGCCATTTGTGTGAGTGTCCAAGATAATGCAGTGAAAGTAAAGCCAGTGCCCTTTCCCACGGCTGGACATGGCCTGCTGAGGAGTGGTCCGTCTATTGGCAGGACTCCACCAGGTTTGGGAGCAGAGGGAGCCAAGGGACCAGGAATTGTGACGTAGCAGCAGCTGTAACATGTGTAATGGCCGCTAGGTGTTGCTCAACTCCTAGAAAAGGGTTGGTTCTTTCGAAAGCGGGTTACAAAGCTGGGAATAAGGGAAAGGGGAAGAGGAGAAAGGGAGAGGAGGTGACCTAGGTCAGGAGAGAGCTCCTTCCCCAGCCTCGGTGCAGCTGACCTCATGGCTTCTGACTTCAAAACAGTGGCCAGGAGACCAAGGGAACGTTGCTCATCTTCTCCACCCCAGCTCCACTCGGATGTCCTCTTGGGCACCTCTGGGACTGCCAGACACTTGGGTCATCCTCGTCTGTGCTGCCCACATCACAGGGCACCATGGTGTGAAGGTGATGGGTTCACACATGGGTCAGCTTCCACTCCCAGGCCTCCACAGAGGAGGAAGGCTCTGGGCACAGCATCTACCCCGAGACATAGGATGGAGTCTCTTGTCTTCTTCCAGGATCTCATAGGAAGCCGGATCTGGGCAACCCAAGGATCTGAGCTTGGATCCTCAGACCCCATGTAAAAGCCAGATGTGGTGGCATATGCCCCAATCCTAGCACTGGGGACAGTGGAAGACAGAAACAGGAAACTCCCTGGGACTTGCTTGGCTAGCTAGTCTGAATTGGAGAGCTCAGGTTCAGTGACAGACCCTGTCTCAACTAAGGTGGAGAGCCACTGAGGAAGACACCAGACATTGTCCCCAGGCCTCCACACACATGCATACAACTGTGCACGTGCATCTACATACTTACAAACACACACATGCACAAGTAAAGCAAAACAGAATCTGGATGGATCTGTAATGCAGGAAGGCTACTCCACTGAAGACCTTGGGAGAACAGGGACCTCAGCTCTGCCCTCCTCAGGGACACCCATGTTCCCTGGAAAACGCACAGCTCTGGGGAGCAGCAGAGCTGCTCCACACCTGAGAACATGGATATACAGATGGAAAAGAACCTCAGTGAGGAAGAGGCTGCCCTGCAGCTTCCTGTGGAACCCCACTTTTGTTTCCACTCATTTGACCTCTCTTCCACTCCTGACACCTCCCCCTCCACACACACCCTCAGTTCACTGCTCTTCCTGCTGCGTGAGTGGCTTGACATCATCCCGTGACTGTCAGGCCGGAAGTACAGCTGTCCCATGTCACAGATGGGGTAGCCCGAGACAGTGAAGCTGGACAAATTGCTGAGCTTGGTGAAGAGAAGCTGGGGAGCTAGCTGAGCAGTAAGACCACCTGCTGTGCAAGCACCCGGAGCTCACTCCCTTCCCCAGCACCCACATAAAAAGCCGGGCGTGGGGCCTTTCCCCCTCCTGCCTTCTCATGGGCAGGAGCTCTTCACACTCTGCTCCTTCCTTCCCTTAATCTAATAAAGTCTCTCTTTAAAAAAAAAAAAGCCACCCCAGCGCTGAGTGAGGTGGAGACAGGAGGATCGTGGCTCCCCGATCAGACAGTCTAACTGGAAAACAGTGAGTTCTAGGGTCAATGAGAGACTCTGTCGCAGGGAAACAAGGTGGAAAGGAATGGAGGAGACACCCAGCATCTTCCTCTGGCCTCTGCCCACATCTGAGGAGCGTGGGTGGAGGCTGTGGCCTGGAAAGGCCTGAGCTTACTCTTGCCGGCTGGCATTGTCCCATGGTGAGGTCCCAAGCCCTTACCCATGGCCTTGGCCTCATTTTCCTACATTCCCAGCCTTCGCCTCTCTGTGTGGCCACATCATGCACAGGTAAGGGTGGGGATGGGTGGGCCATGCCAGCTGCAGGGGGTCAAGGGAACCTGCCTTCCCCGGGCTAAAAGAGCTGGGCATAAGACCAAGGAGGACCCAGTGGTGGGAGCTGAGGCAGGAGGTCTTTATTCATCTGAGGAGGGGCTGCCACACTCTCTGGGGGTGAGGGAGACGTGGGCAGGGTACCACAGCAACACAGTCTTATTGGTCCTGCCTTCCCTAGGGGAGGCGTGTGAGCATGGAAGGGACCATGGCCCAGAGACCCAGCTGGGCCCCTGGCTTGTGAAGACAGGGATTCTGGGAGGAGAAGGGAAGGTTTTACACAGCACACACAGGTGACCACTAGGTCACACCACAGCCAGCAGGAGGTGACCTCTCTCCCACACAGTGACCCCTCAATCCATTGTTCTGGATACACCTGCGTGGGAAAGCCTCCCACCATCTTCAGAGACATCTCTCCCTGCCCCCACCTCCACCCTGCTTGGCTGTCTCTCCCCAGCAATAATGTCCCATATGGCCACTGACAGGGTGAGCCATGCTCCCTGGTGGCAGGTCTGAGTGTCCAGACTGGGGGTTGGCATCTGTGGGTCTTCAGAGTTGACATGGGATGAAGGCAGAAGTCACACATATGATACAGGATTTGCCATGCAGAAGCAGCTGACTGACCCTGAGGTGGAGGATGAAGCAGACAAGGGACAGAGGGAGGCGACCTGGAGAAACAGAGCTGGGCACAGTGGAGAAGCCAGCCCGCTAGCTGAACTCCTGGTCCCTGCCTGAGTCCTCAGACCCACCCTCCCCCCAGGGCCACCATTCCTTCTTGCACTTCCTTCTAGCTGGCTGATAGCTGACTCTAGTCTCTCTCTACCAAATTCCCAGATTTTCCTCCAGCTCCTTCTGTGACCTTTGCCCTTTCACCTTTGTATTCCTCTTCACTGACCTGGATCCCAGCCTCAGCCTTTTCCCCAGTGTCAGACCTCCTGGCACCCTCTGGGTACCCTCTCCCCCCAACTATCCTGATTGCCTTGGGGAAGACTGCCTGCCATTCTGAGTTTGGGTGGGGTCAGGGCAGGTGGAACATCAGTCAAATGTGTCCCCATCCTAATCCCATGCTGGGGAGTGTCACTGTGCTTGTGAGTTCTCTGTGCCCAGAGCCTGCTCAGAGGCACTCTGGGCCATCTCGATGAAGGTGAGGTGAGGCGATCTACACTGTGAGACCAGACCCTCACTCAAAAAACAGAGATGAATCTTCCTGAGCCATCCTGCCAGACTGCAGTGACCTCTCCAGAAGCCAGGTGTCTTGGCCTACACAATGCCTGCTGGGAGTGTGGGCCCAGAGAGAAGCCCCACCTTAGCCCCTTAGGTGTTCATCCACACTCAAAGAGACACTGTTGCAAGGCATGTGCTTCCCACCAAGGCCAGACCTAGCAGCAAGATGCAGCCATACACAGAGTGCTGGGTTGACAGAGCCTGTGGCCACAGGGGGGCCCTGGCCTTCTGGAGACCCTGGGGCTGGGCTCACTGCAGGACGGGGAGGGGGCATCAGGGCAGCCCTGAGCTCCTGTCTGGTTCTACCCACACCTGCTCCATCAGTCTAGACCCCAGCCACATCCTCCGCCCTTTTCTCTCTCAGACCTCAGTGGGGTTAGGGTGGGATGGGGGTCATCGGGAAGCCACTTCTGCAGATGACCTCCTCTGGAAGCGGGTCGTAGATGCTGCAGTTAGGTGTGGGTCCTTGGCAATAGATGTTGAGGTAACCACGGTACTGATCCCTGTATGTGTGGTCCTTGATACACAGTGACACGTTCCTGTCACACTCGCAGGTCTGCTTGTCACAGTCTGTCTTGTTGAGCTCACCTGTCATGAAAAGATGGGACCAGGCTATGGGTGATGGGATGGATGGTGGCCACACCAAGATGAGGAGGAACTAGGCTGGAGACAGATTCTTAGGAGCCCAGTGGTCTTTGGAAATGTGACCCCAGGCTAGCAGGCTCTGTGCTGCAAAGTTTTGGGGGTCAGCTGCTCTGGACCAGGGCCCTGTGATAACAAACCCTGTGAGTAACTCTGGCCCATGGTGAAGCTGGGAATATCTCTGAAGTCCAGTATGGCCATTATACAGTTGGAGAAACTGAGGCTTAGAAAGAGGGGTGAGTTTACCCCACCCCTTCTAGTCACTTTCCACTCTCTTAGACCTCCTCTCTTCAGTGGCAATTAGGGGACTCTTCCCCCTAATTTTATTTATGCTAATAGTAATTTGAGTCTAACAGGTAATTTTTGGTGCTCATGTGTCCTCTGCAGGATTTGCCCTCCCCACCCCTTCCATGATCCCACTCCTGGCCGGGGCGTGGGACTCACTGCAGATGATCACAGTGTCGTTCTCGATGGTGTAGTCATAGTGGTCCACGTAGGGGCGACACCCCTGGTCAAAGAGCTTCTGGTAGCAGCAGTC